>VNKC01004576.1:0-117799 GCA_008042775.1 Drosophila pectinifera | reverse complement strand
AAAAATATTATCATATAATTAATACATTATTATATATATATACATATATATGCTTATATATATGCCCCCACTGTCTTCAACGTTAATATTCCCTGTTTATTATATAATATTTATATATAAATATATTATAATATTTATATATATATATATATTATGATATTTATTCAGCTAAATAGTCTTTCCATAAAAGTAGTAATAGGTGATAATATAGAGAAATTAAGTTAAGTAAAATGAAAAATATTATTATATAATTAATAAATTATTATAAGGTATGTTTATATACACTGTCTTCAACGTTAATATTCCCTGTTTATTATATAATATTTATGTGTAAATATATTATAATATTTATTCAGCTAAATGGTCTTTCCATAATAGCAATATAGTAACCGGTTTCTTTTGATTTGAAGTCTTTTATAGTTTTTCCTTATAGATTTTTGTAAATATTATGTTTAGCCGTAAATAGGATATGTAAGATCAATAAGGTAAAATCCAAGGCTAGTTTCTAATCGGTGCAGGTTGCGTCTATCACACAGCTAAAAACATTCGGTGCAATGGAAAGGGAAATATGCTTCAACGACCTCTTACCTGCGGCGATAGGTCATCGCTTTGTATTAATAAATAACGAATTTTAGGTGGTATTAACTACGGCTTAACTACGGATCTACACACATTCAGAACGGATGCAAAGCGGGATGCTCAAGCGGACGTGGAGTGGAGTGGCGGAGTTCAGGTGGCGGTGGAGTTCGGATGCGGAAGTTCAAGTTCAGCCTCCAGCTACAAGCGGCCAAAATGCTCAACATTCAGGTAAGCGTTTCTTTTCAAAACCGATTTGAAACAAAGGTTTTTGTTTTGTTTTGTTTTGTTTTGGTGACATTTCTAGGGGAGATTGAGTACGAGGACATTGACGCAGTGCAGGCTAGGAAGAGCTGAATGCCAAACGCAAACCGATTGCACATTGGCATTGTTGCATTTTTGGATGTTATCGATAACAAAACAAACTACATGACCGCTGGGGGGCGGGAAGGTCATAGCTAAAGCCATAAGTGAGCGAGCACATGGTGTTGTTTTCTGTATAAAATCAGGATTATATATAAGCTATCATCTATAAAATAAAAATATGGACTTGAAATCCTTTAAAAGGACGCCCAAGAGTAGCCTCCGACTTTCTTTGCATACATCTAGGCATTTCTTAAAAAGAATTTCAGGCAAGAAAAATAAATGATTTGTGCCCTTCGCTCACTTAAAGCTTAAATGCGGTGCCGTTGGAATAACTGTTTTAGTTTTTGGAATGTTGGAACTACGAGCTTGGTTCACTCTACATATTTATGTACACATCAAGCAAAATTTGTATCGTCGGCAAATCGGGTTCTTGGCTATTGTTTTGTTATTTGGTTTTCGGTTTGGGTAATTGTTTAAACGGTTTTAGAGTTTGCAGTTAAATACCATTTTGGAGCATTGGAGCGTTTCGTTAGTGGCCTCGGTGAAGGCCCTTCGAAGGCGCAACTTTCGGCTTTCGGACAAGGTGCGAGGCATTAGAAGAACGCCCTGGAGAGATCAGATTGCGAGAGTGGATGCGATAGCGATTAGTACAGATAAACAGAGTCTAAGTTAAGTTTAAGTTGTAGTTAGTTGCTAAGCTAAGTTCCGGATCAGGCTGTTTTACGGGAGGGAAGCGCAGTAGACATAGGATCTGGTGGGACATAGCAGCGGCGGATACATAGAGATATTAGATGTACTCATACATAGATCCTACAGGGACACAGTGCGTTGCCAGAGTGTAAGGCGCCTTGAAAACCCATTTATTTTCCACTAGATATTCCAATTCTAGATACACTAGGAATTCCACCAAACACCTTGGCAGAACGCACTGCCCGTAAGTATAGAGAGAGCAAATAGGGTCAAGAGCGTAATACAGTCGAACTACATAGATAGTATACAGAGACCAACTTAGTATATACGATATATGATAATACTAGGGACTAAAGAAGGATATGAGACATGATGAGTAATGTTGGTGATTCTGAGACCTTAGGCTCTACAATTATTTATCGAAAACTTGAAGTACGTCGCGAGCTTTCACACGCCGCCAAAAGCTCCCGGAGATACAACTTAAAATGCCAAAACCGAAAGCTCTGCCCGAGGAGGCGCGGGGACGGGTGCGCGCTAGGGAATTGCATAAAAAACGTCGTCCGCGTTTGCCTTCTTCTCATTCGAGTTTAATGTGGCTTGAAAGCTCTTAATCGCGCGATTTCCCACTTTATTTTCCCGGCTATCTCCTCTATTTTCCTTTGTTACGTTAGTTTTGAATGCCATTTATGCGGCGGCGGTGGCGAGCTTTCGCCGCAAAGCTTCCATAAATGTGTCCCGCCCCCCGAGCCAGCGCCGCCCCAGACTACAGCCGAAAGTGTCCGACGGACAGGCAGACACACAGACACACAGACGGACAGACGGACAGCCCAACGCAATTATCTATAAAGACTGAAAGATTGAAATGGGAATGTGGGCAAGTGGGCAAGTGGGCAAGTGGGCAAGTGGCAAGTGGCGAGTGGGGCGGGAAAATAGGAAAACGCGACGGCAAATGTCAAAGAGTGAAAACATTCATCAATCATGGTAAGGTCACTCTTCCAGCATGGAGAAAGCGATATTATTTTCGTGTTTTTGTTGTTTGGCTTCGTTGTCGTTGTCGTTGTCGTTGTCTTCCCCAATCTATATTTTCTCTGCCGTTTTTTCCACGTTCTCTTCATTTTTTCCGTTTTCTGAGGGATATTTATGGAAGGCAGCAGCAAAGTTCAGACGTTCTGGGCGTAAATTGATATTAATTATAATTATATTCCCTGTCCAGGGACGGGAGATGAGAGATATGGATAAGGAGGAGCGCCTAGGAGACCTCTCGGTGCTTCTGGAGCACTTAACAGTTCAATTGCCACATGAATAATCAATTTGCACCGGCAGAGCAATGCCTTAATTATGTTTTCCTTCTTGGGCATTTTCTCCATAAGGAAAAGCATGGGTGCTCGGAGAATCCACCGGGGCGTGGGCCCACCTACCAAGACCCATGCTCCTACTTCCCGATCAGATCGCGAGTAAACAATTTTTTTAATTATGCTCGCCGACAAAAATCAAGAAAACAAGGCCGAAGAAGACAAAATGGGGGAAGAGCGCACACAAAAATAATAGAGGCGGCTGTTCGAATAATTATTGAGCCAACGCGGCGTATGAGCAATATTGATTTTCACTAATTGGATTTTAGCGCGCGAAAAACGCTAAATGGACCCGCGACGAGCCCGAGAAATAAATTCAGCGGAAACGAAAATAAGCCAACGGAAAATATGAAGAACTAAACAACAACCATCGCGGGGCAACAAAGTAAGCAATCACCAACGACTCGGCCCTGCCCTGCCCGTGTCGGTCCAGCGCTTTATGATTATTAGAAAACATCTATGAAATAAATAAACTGAAATCCGAGACCGGCCGTAAAAAACATCTTGGCGGCGTGTTTGGTGTTTATGGCGATGAGTTATTGGCCAGCGATTAAGCATTGGCATCTCTGGGGGCGATGAATGGGACTTTATGACTAATGCCAGTACTGATTAACGCCGGTGTGCTCTCGATAATTAAAGAGCCACTCTGGCTTAGTGTTCTTTGCCATATTATTGCCTGAGCTGCTTTACAAGCAAGTCTGGTCACACGTTCTGGGCCTTCGCGCGACCAGGTCACACTATAATTTATAATAAGTAAGTAAGAGCTCTAGGGAGTTATTATTATAGCTAAAGAGCCTTTGCAAGCCCTATTTAAAACAACTATCCTAAGTTCTCCGCTCTCTCTTCAGTCGCTTACATTAATTTAACTTTTCAGAACTTATCAGATAGGTTTTTAAGAAACTATGAGAGCCTGTGCCCCGCCTGGGACCCGATCATGTATTCAGATATGACGGGGGTCCGGGAAGTGGTTTCATGAACACAGAACATCGATATACATATGTATAGTGCGACATATAGTGGCTACTAGACATCGAATTACGGTACGGGTATATACTTAAATATAGAGAATACGTAGATATATCATAAGAGCCACTGGGACATTTATGAGTTATGGATCGTGGGTATGAACAGGTCTTCGATGGAGGTCTTCGATGCACTCGCTAAAGATCCATTAAAGAGTATATCCTTGCGATATTTTCCTGGATTCTTAGCGAGTTTCCATCGAGTAGGTGGTACTAGAGACGCCCTTCGCCATTCAGTTCGTTGAACTTAATATTATAATTAATTAACTTAAACATTCTTCAAGCTTTCTTCACTTGGAAATTGTTTAAACTTTAAAGGGAGCTGGTGGCGTCTCTAGTAGCTTGTTTCTGGCTGGGATGGGGACACTGGGACACTAGCTTGTGGACTCAACCCGCTGCTCACCTGCTTGAAGGGCCGCATCCCGCCGTTGATCCTCAGGGAGTCCGCCGCTATGCCGGCGATCCCGTCGCCGGAGCTCTCCCGCAGCTGCTTCAGGGACACATTGGGCACCGTGTGCGAGTGCGAGTGGGCGTGGCCGACGCAGGCGGAGTGCGGGCCGCAGCAGACGATGGCCGTGGTGCTCGACTCCGGCTGCGAGCTCTGCCGGATGATCCGGGAGCCGTTCGTGGGCGACGACGTAATGAGGACAGGAGGCGGCACCTGCTGCTGCTGGTGGACCAGTTGCAGCTGATGCTGGTAGTGCTGCTGTTGCTGCTGCTGGTGCTGCTGGTGCTGCTGCTGCAGCTGGAGCAGCATGGAGCCGCTGAGGTTGCCCTGGCCCTGGAAGGCGCTCTTGACGCTGTCCCGCGAGGCGCTCCTGTCGATCTGGCCCCGGTCCGCGATGGAGCTGCGGTCTGGCGCAGCTCCGAGGCCGGAGCTCGACATGGGCGTGGTGGAAGCACGACGGCTGCAGTTGCGGCACGCCCGGCACCGGCTCGGGGCGCTGGGCGGGATGCTCGAGGCCAGGTTCTGATATGACGACGTGCCCAAGTTGGGATGGCTGCCCTGCCCGCCGGGACTGGGACCGGGACTGGGGCTGTGGCTATGGCTGTGGCTGTGGCTGTGGCTGTGGCTGTCCCCAGGCTTCAGGCTTAAATTCATAATTGATATGGTCTGTGGTTGCGTTTGCTGTTGGTCGTTGGTCTGATCTTGGTCCTCTTCGTGAACTTCGATGTCAGGCACTAGGCTCGTCCGGAGCAGTCCCTGCTCCACATCCTCGTCGTGGGGATTGGCTATGCCGCCGCCGCCGCCGCCGCGCATACTCTCCTCGGAGCCCATCCTCGCCTGCTGCGACTGCTGCGGACTGGTTAGATATGTGGAAGTCCGGTCCTGGCGCATCAGCGTCGGCTTGGAGGCTTGGGTGCCGGCTCCCGAGCCCGTTCCCGATCCCGCCACGGAGCCCGCTCCAGAGCCCGTGACGGACCCCGTGGCGGA
The DNA here is from genome assembly GCA_008042775.1 of Drosophila pectinifera. Taxonomy (NCBI): domain Eukaryota; kingdom Metazoa; phylum Arthropoda; class Insecta; order Diptera; family Drosophilidae; genus Drosophila; species Drosophila pectinifera. Next base: position 112,358 of record VNKC01004576.1, on the reverse strand, counting down.
GCCCGTGCCGGAGCCCGTCGAGGAGGTGGAGGCGCCGGTTGGTCCGTTTGTGGAGCTGCTCTTAACCTGGCGCAGCAGCGCCGTCCGGCCGCCGCCGCGCGTCGGATTCGGGTTCTGGCTCACCAGCAGCGAGTCCGTCTCCTCGGAGCTCACGTAGCCCGAGTTGGCGGTGTCGTTCAGCTTCTGAATTGACATCTGCAAGGGAAGACGAGCGGAAACTGAATTAAATATCTAAGAGCATGGTCACACTTAGGCTTTACTTAGAGCTGTTCACACTATAGTTGTGTTATTTTAAAGTCTCTTCGAAGCCTTCTCTAAACTAAACCAAGAAGGGCAGTTCAGGCAGCAGGCAACAGTGCGTATGAGTGCTGTGGCTAACGCTGCGTATGGGTGATGTTGCATTCTCTTTTAGAGGCGCCTTAAAGCTAAATTTTGAACTGAAGCGAGAGGGAAACTATAGAAAACAGAGAGGCTGCTGTCATAACATGCAGAACAAGCTGCAGGCATTCCGATAGCCGGAGGTGAGCAGGAGGTCTAGGAGCCCCATAAAGAAATTGCAGGATAAGGGTTCGAGAGCCAAGCTTTCCAGGACAAACTAGTTTCGAGGAGCTGGACACTGACAAAGAGCTGGTAAGCCACAAAAGCTTCAAAGCCACCGGCACACATGCGGCGAGGACGAGTGCGGCCAAAAGCTTGTTGACCGCAAGTCACCTATGTGCGAAGGGTTCTCAGGGGGGAATTCCACGAAAAATAACGAAGAAAGAAAAATTTGAAACAACTCTCAAAAATGTAACAAATGGAAATCAATAATTCAGCTATAAATACGAGCCACAATTGTAAATTATGCAGGAACGGTTATGCAGAGGCTCGTGAAGTGGAGGAAGCACAGGGCTGCAGTCGGAGAAATTTCAGATTAATTTGGATTTAAATTTTGATTTCATTTGGAAGAACTTTCCCATAACTCTCGCCACAGGAGGGGGTACTTTCTGGCATTGTGCTTTCTATTTCCTAATTAAAATGTGTGTTTATACCAGGTTTCCATTTAAATATTTCATTCAAAATAGCAGCATGTGGGAATTTATACTATCCCTTTTTCGCAGTGCTTTTTAGTAGTTCCTTTTTGGACAAAAAGGACAACTGAGGCACCTGGGATGGCAGAGGCAAAAATGTGAAAATTTGAACACCTGCAGAGCAGCGCTGGATGGAGTATATGTATATGAATATATACTATATGCAGGTACGTACCTACATACAGTACGGCCGGCATGTATAAATCCATTATACGTTTGCATGTCGAGCGTGCCGCTAATAATAGCTGGGGGCCCACAGTCCTCAGACCACAGTCCGGACCATAACAGACGAGTCCGTGCCAGGCGGAGCGCCATAGATACGGACACGGACACGAACTCGGGTACGGAACGAGATACAAGTAAGACTGCGAGGTGCACGGCACAAAAAGCTGCATTTAAAATTAAGGAAAACTTACTTCCTTATGAGGGTACTTTATCGATATCCTGTAGAATTTGTTATTGGTTTATCGAGAAGTATATGGTATACCGATATTTATTTTGTTATAAATCTTGCTTCTGGTCCATCCTTAACTCTGATTAATCTCATTAAACAGCCCTAATGAGAAAATTGTTTCTCGAGCTGATAAATATGTTTATACTTCAACTATGTCGATATTTATATGTGAAATCGATATACCTTTCGGAAATATAGATATTTGCTAATTATCGGATGTATCGCCTTTTAAATTCTTATAAATAAATGAAGAGGTTCATTGACCCAAGTCAGTTTTAGCTTGAATAACAAATCTTTAAGGATCTTCGTGGGGGAATTGGGACATGTAATTAAGAAAATGTCCCAGAGATGAATAGGTTCCGATTACAAATTGTTGAGTATAACGCAGCTTTAATATTTTGTTGTTTAATAATACACTGAAAACCTAGCAGGCTGTAGTACATCTAAGTTTTGTAAAGAACAATTTTCCGATCGCATCATCCTTGACTTCGATTCGGCGTCTCTGTCATGTGGCTTGTCTCGACGAGCCCCACCAGAGCTCAGTTTCAAGCAACACCTCTAACAGTCAACATCTAGGCAGAAAAGAATACTTATTTCTTTTTCAAAATTTCCAGTCAACAAATTTGTACAGTTTATACCTTTTTGTAGGATTAAGCATAAAGTGAATCTGCTAGGCTAAGATAGGATTAAGCATAAAGTTTAGCAACGCGAAGTGACACGACTTTCACGCACAATGAACAATGAACAACAAATACGGTAAAATTCCTCTCTAACGGTAAACCCATGTAAAGGTAAAGACGAGCGCAGCGCAGCACAGCAGATGATTAACGCGACACGACACACACTCAATGGACGAAGTAAGAACAACCCAGACAGGTGAATACCCTACAGAAGCACTGAGCCCCTCTGTTACCCCAAAACCCCTAAACCCCACTCGGATAGAAAGACGAACGCAGCAAAGAAGTACAGGAAGTACCGCACTGATGAGAACCACAATGCAGAACACCAATAAGGGCTTAATGGGGACATACTTAGCATACAATAACAGAGAATTGGAGACAGGAGATAAAAAATGCTGTACTCTTCCAAAGCAAGTTCAACTATACAAAGAAAAACTCACTTCAAAATTCAGTGACGGCAACAATCGACTCCCGGCGAGAGGGATCACGTGAGTAGCCCATCTCTAACTGTTCACATTTATATATAACATATATATTCTCCAAACAGGCAGTGCCAGGACCGAAGGGGCGCCGAGATCCTAGCTGGGGCCTTTACTACCCGTTTAATCACCTATTTGGCCTACAAAAATACACCTAAACAAAAAATGTGCTGCGCCTTGTTTCTGGGTTTTTCTCCGGGTGTACCGCCGGGCGTACGTGTTCTCAAATTGGGTTAAAAGACCTCCGGTGGCAGATGCATTCGCATTTGGGGCCGCAAGCGAACTCAATTGTTTATGAGCGCCACCCTTGATGGTATTTTCTATAAATATCCCCTGATTGATTTGTCAGTCACTCGGTCTCTCCGCCCAAAAGAACGCAGACCAGACCAGACCGGACCGGACCGAGGCAGAACTGAAAGTAAAATCGAGAATGTGGAGCAGGGCGAGCGGGACGAGCGGGGCGAGCGGGGGAGATTCACATAGATCGAATCTGGAATAATTGATAAACACCTCCTCTGCTGCGGCTCGCCTTAATTCGATTCCTTTCGATTTTCGATTCCGATTTCGCCCCGTTGAGTTCGGCCGATGAAATTTTAATCGCGCCACTAAAGTGATTGCTTTATCGCCCGGCACGTACAGTGCGGCCCGGCGGTGTAGTTCATCGGGATGCCCGCCGATTATCGTCTCGTAAATAATCGTTGATTCGAGTCTGCTTTCAGCAGCTTGATTTGTCTGTTGATTTATGAATATTAGCAGACGCCATAGATAGATTTCTTATTTATAATTAAGGTGTCGCTTATATATCTTCAGGATTTTTTATAATAAAAGAGATTTCAATATATTATATACAGCCAGCACTTGTCAGATGACTGCATTAAACAGTCATAAAAATATGCTAACGACAGTGGAACTCGGGTCCTGCAGGCCTCTCTTCAGTTTAATAATAAATTTAAAAAATTAATTAAAAATAATGTTATATAATCAGTGTGACTCCCAGAAAGCCAAAGCTGATAGCTCACCCCCTGCACACCACTGAATATTATTATGCAGTGCTCACTGGGCGCGCTATTTAAATAAGTATTAATCAATAGCTGTCCTAATAAGCAATGGCCGCCGAAGTAAGCTCGCCTACTTAAAATGTTAATTTACTTTTCCTGTTCGCAATGGCCAATCAAATTCGATTGCTCGGCGCCCACAAATCACGGTAATCCAGCGGCCCCGCCCCACGCCCCCCACAAGTATTAAGCCATCAATCGTTTTAAGGCCCCGAACCGCACTGCACTGGGCCGGGGTGTGAATGTCCTCGTCGATGGTCGGAGGACACGTCCAGAGCCCTGCTCCGGGTGCACGGAATAAGTTAGGCCCGGAGCTGGGAGCCAGGAGCCAGGAGCCCAGGCGACCCAGATGTCATTCGGCACTCGACGCTTAAACAGGGCCCGCAAACGCAGCTCGGCCAATAACAATAAGGCCAACACCGGCAGCCCGGGAGCACCTTCCCAGGAGCTGCTGTCACTTTGGCATATTTCCCGTCAAATTACGCCTTTCCCTGGGCCTTCAACCAACTGCATTCTGGCTCAAGGAACGAGGAGCACTAAGTGCTTCAGGGAGATCCTTAGTTCCTTAGTTTTAATGGAGAGAAAGCAAGCTTTGCTCTTGATTTTACTATAATATACACTATTAATGTCACTAGCATTAGTTCTAACATTTAAATAAAACTCAACCAGCGTTAGAGACCTCAAAGTGGGAAGAAAACCCGCCAACACTGACGCCAAATACAATATAAATAACGGCGGAGAACTTCTGTTGCGTAATGGCCGACTCCGGGTTGGCAGCCTTGTTTAATGGTCAACGGGCTGGGAAAACCCTTCAATCTCCAATCTGCAGGCCGCCGGACAGCTCCGGACTCCGCGTGTACAGATAAAAATTTATTGCACAATTCAAAATCAGGGCGGCGGCCAGGTCCTTTGGCTTTGGATCGGGACCCTCTACATAAATTTCATTCGCACACCACAAAAAGCAGGGAAAGTCGGAAAACAGCAGAGCAACAAAAACGAGCACGGGGCGAAACAAGAAAATCGTTAACTTGCCCCGGTTTTATCCTGTGCGCCAGGATAACACACAAAACATTATGGCCCCGACAACGCCAAAAAGTCCACTCCGCAGCCGAAACTCACCTCGACAACGACGACCTCGTTGCACTCGTCAAAGGCGCTGTTAGCGCAAAAACACAAAAAATATAATACAGGACTGCAGAAACGGGGAAAATATGGGGGAAAGGACGGTGGAAATGCCACGGAGGGGTCACCCTCTAATTGCACGGAAAACCCCGACAAAAGCCACCGAAGATTAAAAGCCCCAAGCCTCCTGGCGGTGCAAGCCTTTGGACCAACAATACTGCCAGAGCCAAGTGCTGGGCCTATAGTTGCCCATGACCTTAAAGGGAAATCCTTTCGAAAACTGCTTAAAGGAAAGCCATTCAAAGTTGCCCTAAAAATATATATCGATGCGTATATCCCCCCTACTTTATCTATGCTACTTTAATTGCTTCCTAATCATAGCTGATCAGTAAATTGGTAAGTCAGCAAACCTTTGCTCCTACTAATCAGTTTTGAGTATGAAGCTAGAGTTCTTTTATTTTATAATTTCATAAGTTATGGGAATAACCAATCCCTTTTGTCCAGGGCTAAATACCCGCTGAATAGGGATACTTATCCTGAAAGCCAAGGGACTTCTCTGTGGAGATGCCACCCCGCAGACTCCGCGAGTTTGTCTCCTCGCTTAAAGCACAAAGGATGTTAATCCACTTGTCCCCGGGCCCTAGACTTTGTCCAAACTGGAATTCAATGATTGAAAAACGTGCCTGGAGGAGCTCCATGCTCCACGCTCCAAGCTCCACGCTCCACGCTCCACGCTCCACGCTCCATGCTCCATGCTCCATGGTCCACGCTCCTCCCTGCCCGCCTGCCAAGTCGTCTGCGAACTGAGAGCGCCTGCAAATCCTGACATTTTCGATATGGGTCTGACTTAACCCACCGCACGACGGCTGCCCCTGGCAACTCCATCACTAAGTGTCCGAGGAACACGAGCAGCTCACAATAGTTGATGGACAGGCTGGCAGCCAGCCGGCGGATAAATGGAATAGACAGGCGGGCTCGAGGCAGCACGGATGGCCAGGAGATACCCTCACTGCCATTTATTTACTATCAAAGTAACCTGTTTTCTATCTGGACTGACCTATCATTCGGAGATGATATATTACTATTACTATTACCCCAAATAGAAATGCCATTGGATACTTTATGTTCCCATGGGAAACCTCTTCTCTCAGCGTTACAAGCCGCCCCTCCGATTCGTAGTACCCTTTTGCGGGAGAGGCCCAGTTAATGGAGCCATCAATGGAAAGCCCCACTTTACTTGTGTCAGGCTCTAGTGTTACGGGTTGCCCCTTATATATAATCCAAGGGATATGGTAGACGCTTGCCTGGAATCAGAGGGCAAAGAAATTGTTTTGACAAGAACTGACACTGCTATCCGAAAGTTGTCGGCACCTGTCGAGATGGATGCCACCGATATACCCGCATGCACATATGTGTAAGCCAAGCGGTATATAGCCGCGTGCCTGCCGCACAGTGTACCTGGTGGACATCAAACACACGCACACTCCAGCTCGGTATCTGGGCATCTCTCCTGTGTGTAAAACAATTACACATGCCTGAGCATTTTAATGGCCAAATGCGGGCGGGGCACCACGCCCCCGCGCTCTATGCTGAGTCATAAGCGATTCTACCATTTTCCACATTTCCCTTCTAATTGAGTGCGTATATACCCAACATATGCACACGTACAGCGGCGGTAAACAAAATAGGGCCCCGACGGGTTGGTGTTCCTCGAAGTCCCTTCCAAATTTGTCCTTTTCCCTCGCTTTACTACTATTACTATTACTACCAAAATAATATTTTATAGTTTTCATTGGAAGTATACTGTAATTAGTAGGATGAATTATATGGCCTATCTTCGGCTGATTTAATTGAGAGACTCTTTGATTAAAGTGCAATCAAGGAACCTAGCATTCTTCCGGATAATCCCAACGTTAAATCGTTGGGGAAGTCCCCCATTCTGGTGCCTTTCTGGTGCCTTTCTGGTGCGGAGTACAATGCAAATTTGCAGTGCTATTATCCTGTCCGCAGGCGTACGCCTTGTGTACGCTTATATAGACACATTAACAATGTTGGCCAACACACAACACCACGCTGCTTCCTTCTGCGCCAAGTCGAAGCTGTTAATACCTTAATGCCCCTCCCCGCCCAGGTCCGCGACCAACTGCCAGGCTTTTGAAAAGGGTATTAGCCACAGACTGAAACGGGGGTTGGGCTTTCAGTTTTGGATTTGGGTTTGGACGGCGTTGGGGGTCCTACGGGTCTGGGTCTGGCTCTGGGGCTGGGGCTGGGGCTGGGTCGGGGGACAACCGTTGGATAGACAGACGGGGAAATTGAATAAGCGAAGCGTTGGCAATGTGGATATTCGGGTTCATTGCTTTGACATTGATGAGACAGGACAAGGCTAGACACACACACACACACACACACACACTCACACACTCACACACACAAGGCCGAGGGATGAGGGCTGACGGGGCTGGTCGAAAACACACACTGGGAAATTAAGAAAATGCTAGAAAATCATTTAAATTTCAATTGAAACTAGCTCAAATATAGCTCAGAATTATCCGTCGAAGAGAATGCTGATTTAAAATCTATGTAGGCAATTTACATTTTACTTATATGCTTAAATTTTTTAATTAAAAATGGCTCGAGTTTAGAACTTCATTAGATAAATACAAAATAATTTCGGCAATAAATGCGTAACTTGAAAACTATCCTAAATGAGATATTTTCTCATACACAATTTATTCTCTCGGTGCACAAACACTCAATAACGGTCAGACGGACAGCGGACAGACGGACAGACGGACAGACGGACAGGCGGACAGGCGGACAGACGAACACGGACTGTTGATGGACTTATGTAAATTGACTATGCAAACTGAATAAATATTTGATCAGCGCTCATTCCCTCTCGCGCACTGTTAGCGGCAAAAATAAATGTATTTTTAAGTAGATGCAACCGCCACTCACACATGCAGCCGCGCATATGTACATACACACACTCGTGTGTGTGGCCAGCGCATACATACGGACAAAATCAATCAAGAGTAAATGGACGCGTCAAAAATCAGCAAATGTGAAATACTCACCATCACCGCCGGCCAGGCAAGCATGGCCCCCAGGACCTTGCCGTCGGGGGCAAAGGTTATGCGGGTCCTGCGGGCACCTCACTGACAGGACCCCAAAAGCAAATGAAGCGAAAAACGGAAAGCGAGAAACGGAAAAAGGGAAGCAGGAAGCGGGAGGGGAATGAGCAGCGAGCAGCGAGAAGCGAGAAGCGAGAAGAAAAGGAAAAGGCCCTCAGCCTAGAGGCAATCGATGAATTCATTTTGGTATTCACCGAAATTGTTGAAACAATTATTGGTATGAATAAAAGAGCTCTCTCCCTCCCTCCCCCTCCTGGCTGGATTTTTATGAATAGCAATCCTGTAGGCCCCGAAATTGGGCGCACAAAGTCCTCCATATAAATGAAACTAAGTTCTCGGTTATTCATAAATTCGAGGGGCGAGCCTGAAAGAGGCTGCTGAGCTGGAGTCAACTCGAGTGGTTTTGCTGAATTAATTATCGATAAACGAGATAACGATGTGTATTTTGGTTTGTGCGGCCTTTTTTATCAACAAAAGGCGGGAGGAAAAAACGAAATAAATGACAAAATGTATGCAGGTTTTGTGGATAAGAAAAGCCCAAGATGAATCGGGAAATCCAAATTATTACAAGAATCTATTATTGGCTGTCAGATTGAGGCACGAGAATGTGTATTAGCCAGGTCTAAATAACAAATTAGCAATTGGTTCTGCGTTATTACCAAAGCAAGATACAATTTAACTTAGATATGAAAAGAAGTTATAAAAATCTCTAGCGAATATTCCCCATATAAAATACAAATTAACTCCCAGAATAATACCTAAGTAAAATAATATAAATAATACCTAGGCGACCACAATTCGCCACAGTTGCGAGGCGTGCAGTGCCAATAATTGACTTTCCGTTCCGAGTTCCCCAGAAAAATGTGGCAAGTAGGACACGGAGCAAACAAAGGCCTTAAATTATTGAAATATGGAGCTCGCTGAACGGAGGAAATTAAGAAATCACAGATGATGACTCGGCGACTGAGACCACAAAGCATATATACATCGCATATGACGCAGACACTGGTCTGCTCTCCTCCCGTCCAGTCCCCTCTCGTCTCGCCCCGTCTGCGCCAAGTGAGTGAATCGTAATGAGTTTTGAAATGTACACCAGGACTGGTCGGTGTCATTACAGCGCGGGGAGGAGAACGGTGCCCGACCGAGCTCATCACTGCCATTAGCATTCAAAGTCGGGGATGCACTACCTCCTCTCGGCAGGAATATCAGGAGTATTAGACGGGACGGGTCGGTTAATTGGAGCGCATGATTGATTACAGTTTCCATTAATTACGCTCACTTTGCTCGCTTTTCTGGTCATTAACCATTCAGCGAAGGAGGACTCTGGGACCCGGGACCCGGGACCCGGGATCGGGAATTGGAAATCGGGGCGCCAGTGACGCCATTTGAAATTCAAAAGATTAACGAAGTAAATCAAGATTCGATCGGCCCTCCTCGAGCTGGGAGATGAGTGCAATTTCCATTAGCTAAACAAGAAGCTACTTAAGATTCCCAGGGGACAGATATTCGGGAGTTCCTTGTCAGCACAGCCAAGTGTAAAGATATTTCTGGGCATGAGGAATGGGAATGGGAATGGGAATGGGAGTGGGAATGGGAATGGGAATTGGGAACGGGGCTGGGACTGGGAGCGCGACTGGGAGCGCGACTGGGAGCCAAGATCGGAATCGGGATCTATTTATGGCAAATTCCTACATCGCAGACGTATTTCACATTCAACACGGTTGCTCCCCATACAAGTGCACTCTCGTGCATCTGATATATCTCGCACGGAACGAAGCGACACGAAACACGACGGATCGGAACGGAACGTGACGGGACGTGTTGGGCAGGGACGTACGGAATGGAACGGGAGCGGGAGTGAGTAGAAAGCGAAAGCAGCGACGTCCAGACGAAAGAGTTGCAAAAAGTCGGAAAAAAAGCAGGCAAACCAAACAAAACGAAGCGTAAATTTGGGGGAAATGGGAGAATGTTTCAAAGTGTTTGTGGGTTCAAAAGTTTTTGTGTTCTTTTCATAAAAAAGTTTATTTGATGTATTTTTGGATAATGGGTTGGGAAATAAACACAATTGACATTCTATTTACATTAGTTGTGGCTTTCGTATTATATTTGTATGTACATAGAGTTTATGATCTTTGTTATTTACAATAAAAATAAGGAACGTCTATTTCGGGGTATCATGAGGTAATTAACAACTAAGAACTTTTACCGTTTTAGTGCCTTTCGAAGCATTAAAAAGAGCTGTTAACAACTCGGATACCAGATAAAATTGGACTAAGCTTTCTATATAAACTATTTGTACTTTGGGAAAATTCCTCAACTTTAATCACAATCAGTTACAAACAATGGCCAAGTGAAAACTGCCTTACATAATTTGAACATATGCTCTTACTCACTAATGGGGTAAGTTATTTTCCAACTAGCCTACTTTAACAACTATTCGAGATCTACGGCCATTCCTAAGCTGGCATTCAATTAACGACCCACTTCAGTAGTGGTCCTATTCCGGGTGCTTCTCCACCGAGCTGGCTGAAAAGGTCAGCCCGACATAAAGTTCGTTTTAAAGTTCAAACCCCCAAATGGTCTTAAAGTTGCACAGCATGCTCAATAATTTATTTTTAGTTATGTTTTTCGGGGCTCGACCACAAACTCAATTTGGCTCTTCATGAATTTTCCATGTGCGCCAAAGCACAAACTGAGCAGGAACAGGAGCGGGAGCGGGAACGACGGCAGGAGCAGGAAAGGGCTGTCAGTCATTGTTTGGCTGGGTTAAATCTCATATTCTGTTTTCGAGGTCCTAATCCTTGTGCATTTGCCTGACAGCGAGCCAGATGGCTGTGGTATGCTGCACACTGCTGACTGGCGAACATGTCATCGGCGTGGAAGGACCTTCGCTTTGGGCCGTCTTTGATTGCACAGCACTTGGAAGCTCCTGTTACTGCTCCGCCGCCTTCGCCGCCGCCTCATCTCAGTCTCTGCCTCCCTAGGAGCTGCTCTTGTTCTAATTCAACTTCTGGTTCTGGTTCGGGTTGCGGTCTGTGGTTTGTGGCTGCTCGGCCAGCTTGCCCTCATCTGCATACTGCACAGAGCCAAAATGTCAAGTAATTCGCACTTGAATCCATTCCAACCGACGCTCCAAACTTAATTGGCACAGTTGTTAAGACTTACTTCTATTTGGGCCCTCGATTGATTAAATTCCCTCATAACAACTAACACAGAATATTAATTAGATAACCTAAATATAAATTAACTAGGGGCAACTAAGGATATCCTAACATATTGTGCTCTACATTATACACGATTCTGGAAACATGAAATAGAATATACCTAATATGGTTTAATAAAAGTGTTCAAAGTTTATCTGTATCCCTAACTCGGTTATATATTAGTTGCCTTCTTTTTAAACTCCTCGAACGCGTAGGAAAATAGTGTTAAAAAATTTCCCTCAGTACAACTAGCTTTCTTCGCATCCTGAGCACACTCGCCGACTGACTGTTTTACTGCACGAGTATATGTGTTAAGTCTTTAATTAATTCTGTTTGAGCCACTTGATCTGGGTTTTAGCCGGGCTTTTCCCTGTCTGCAAGTGTGTGCGAGCGGGTGTGTCTGTGTGTGCCAACTGCAGCTGTGAATTGAGGAATGCGCACACATAACTCATTTAGCATTCACGCTGCTTTCCCCTCCTCGCTCCTTTGCTACTTCTGTACTCTCTCCCTGCTCCTTGGCTCCTTTCTGCCGGCCCCCTCCTGCTTGCACTTTGGTTACAGTTATAATAGTTTCGTGTTGGTATGCGGGATTGTTCGGCGGGAGGAGGTGTAGTGCGGGGCGGAGCGGTGCAGTGCAGTGTGTTGTTGTAGGGCAGTGTGTTTGTGAGTGGCTGTGTGCTGCTATCTTATTGCGCTTTGTTGATATGCTCTGCAGTGGTAGTAGTGGTAAGTAGTGTGTAGTAGCAATAGTTGTGCTGGTAGTAGTAGCTGTACTGTTACCCACTTTGATATTTGGCGACGCCTTCCAGCAATGTTCGTTTTTGTTGTTGTTGTTGATGTTGTTACTGTTATTATTGTTGTGACTCCTTTAGTTAATAGCTGGTCCCACTGGAGTTGTTGTTGTTGTTGCTGCTGCTGGCGTTCGCCTGATGATAAAATCGGCAATATTTGGCACGCGCGTGTCACTGTGCTGGTGTACAAGGCAAATGCTGCTGCTGCTGCTGCGGTTGCTGCTGTTGCTGTTGCTGCTGCTGCTGCTCGTCCATATTGCCATTTATGCACTTGCATGTGTGTGTATGTGTGTCCGGTATATGTCCGGTGTGAGTGTTATGGTGTGTGTGAACGCGCGCGACAAAGACGGACCACAAAACGGTATTGGGATTCGGTGGACTTATGTATTTGGGAAGTGCAGTTGCTGCTGCTGCTGCTGTTTTTGTTGCTGTCGAATTTGTCGTTGCTGCATTTTCTTTGGCATTTCCATTGGCCGCATTGGGCGCCTTTGCCTGCACTTGCTTTTCTTTGTATTTTTTTCTTTTTTTTAACTATATATTTAACTATAGAATAACAAGAAAAAAAATCATTTTGATATGTTTATTTTTATGCATCTATGTATGTGAATAAGTGTAAGCATGTCTGTGTGTTTGAGGACGCGACACCCACGACGATACACGACGAAAAGAGCATTCAACTCAACTCCGCTGCTGCTGCCGCTGCTGTTGCTGCTGCTGATTTTTTGTCGGGTTTTTTACTCTTTTATGTTGGACGTTTTTTTCGGTTTTAGGTTTATGCATTCCTGACTTTTTGCCTGAGTCTATTTTTACAGCCTGCACAATTTGCTGGCCCGAGGGAAAGTTGCAAACTTCCCAAGTGCTAAGTGCTGATTGCAGTTAGCAATCGTCAAAAACTTTTCTCACTGCCCTCGGGCTGTCGCTTGCTCACTGGCTCAAAAGTAACGGTAATTGGCCTGGCCTATGCCGTTCTGATTGGTGGTGATCCTCTCTCTGACTTGTGTTGCGCTCTGTCTCTCTCTGCCTATGTCTGGATACCCTGATCTAAGCTGCTGTTTCTCTTCGTCCTGATGCTGCAAGTTGCTGCTCTCTTTTTAATTATATTGTTTTGACATACGTTCCTGTATGCGCGTGTGTGCGAGCTGTGTGTGTGTGTGAGTGCGTTCCTGTTAAGGTTTCTGTTTTTTTTTTTTTTTTTTTTTGGTTTTTATAGTTTGTTCTATTCTTTTTAATTTGTTTTGTTTTTTTTTTTTTGGTTTTTTTGGAGTGCGCGACGACAACGTAGACGTAGAGCTCTCAACACACAGACAGACAGACAGACAGACACAGCATATAACGGGACGGAGGGCGTCCGTCTCGCTTTCACGTTGATGTTTCCGTTAGTGTTGTTTGTGCGATACTGACTCAATTTGTTGCTCGGCACGGTGTATATAGCGTCGGCGTCGGCACACGCATTCCCTTGCTGCTGTGCTGCCTCTGCTCAGCTCTGCTGCTTCTTCCACTGCTTCGCTCTGGCTCGGCTGTCGGTCGTTTGGTCGACGGGGTCGCCTCGTCTAACAGTCGGTCGCTCTCTCCCTTTCTCCTTCTGTTCCCTGGCTGCCTTTCTCTCTTGTGGGCGGGAAGTCGTTTAGTCCGCCCAGCGGCGGGGACACTTAACTATATCTTCCAAAAAAAAGGGGGGATGGACGGAAGGTGTGCATGTGCAGGGGAGTGGGTCTAGTACCGAGTTCCATTAGCAAAATAATCAAAAAGGAAGAACCCAAAAAGGTATGCTACTTTTTACGAAAAAATTGTTCCAATTTCAGTTTTGGCCCATAGGAATGCCAAGGGTTAAGTCCAAGTCGCACTTTCATTTTGAATACTAAGTTCATAAACAATTTAAAATGCTTTCATTGTTTTGTTAAAAAATCGTGAATACGGTTTACATGACGTATGCGTAATGTTTGTGTAACATAATTCTTCAACAAACTAAACTTGTTTTCCTGGCTTATTTTCATATTTTACCGAGTTTTCAGCATTTGCGTAAAAGTAACCCCCTTGCGGAAACCCCCAGTGCCACCTCTGCGCCACACTTGCCAGTTGTGTGTGCCCCGGAATACAAAAACAGCATATAACGGCACTTCGTTGGATGCATGTAGCGTCGGGAATCGGGAGTCGCGACTCGGAATCGGAATCGGAATTAAAAAAAAGAATCGGAGTTGGATCGGAATCGGAGTCGGCGACGAAGTCGGAGCCTCCAGAACAACAGGAGCGGATTGCTCAAGGACAACCTTCGGGAAGTTCCTATGTGTCTATATGTATAATAAAGACATAATGCGTATGTTTTGTGCACTTTTTAACAATATTAAATTAAATCTGTGAAGTACGTGCTAACCGATTTTATTTTATTCACACGTAATCCCCAAATGACAATACATTGAAATATTTAATGCATTATACAGACACAGATAAAGTTACATGATAAGTCACTAGCCACGATATCTGTATGCAGATAGTCGTGAAAAAAATAATAATGCTTCTTTCATGATTTTGAATGATTAAGTTACGTTTTCGCGGACCTAGTACCGCTGGCCCATTATTGCGATGGGTTAGTGGGTCAGGTCCGTCCCTGCCCTTCGGGTTCGGGTCGAGTTTTGGATTCGGGTACGGATTCGGGCTCGGAATCGGGTTCGAAATCGGGCTCCCCGAGTTTCGTTGCGTCACCGGCATTTGTTTGTTGCCACCTTTTAATGGGGTGTGGGCAGTGGGGATTGGGGACGGGGGACGGGGGAAGTGGAGGTGCAGTGTTGAGGTAGCTGCGTGGTAATGGAGAATTTATGGTTCTGCGGGCGGGCACAGCTGGGAGAGGAGAGCGACAGAGAGTGGAAGTGGGAGAGAAGAACGCTCCTGGCGCTTGGCGCTTGGCACTTGGCGCTAACGGTGGTTGTTGATGCTTGTTTTTGTAATTCCCATTCACATTGTATCCCCATTCCCACCATTTCTCCATTCCTCGCACTTCCCGTTCTTCCGTTTTCGCTGCTTTGTTTTGTATGCGTTTTCGGTTGCTCGAAACTGGCACGAGTCAACTTTTATCGCACCAAAAAAAAAAAAAAAACAAAAAACACAATACACACACACACACACACATGCCACTCACCAGCACACACACACACCCGCACACAGATGCGGTCAACGAAATATTATGAAAAGAGCTCAGAAAATATACGTAGTATATGAAATCTTTCACACAAGTTCTTTGGCCTTTACTTTTTGGTTATTCTTTGTAAATTGCCAAAAAATTAAATCCAGCACGGGGGAATGCACAAGAAAAGGTTGCTGAGCAAAAGATAGCTATGAACATGTTCAGCAACACTCGTTGTTGTTGTTGCCAGAACACCGATGTTGCGCACACACAGCAACTAAATCGACTCGTCCGGTGGTGCTGATCAGGAATATATACTTTATGAGGTGAGGGATGCCTCCATCTGCCTTTCAATACCCATACGGAATAAACAGAACTCCAAACTGCTGTCTTTCAGCCCAAAATTGTCAGTTTCCTTAATAAAGTTTTCCTAATTAGGTTCGACACAAACTCTCTAGTAATTAATTGCAATCGCTTGATTGGAAAAGTTGCCAATACTCTCGTATGTGCAAAAGTTTTTAAGCGACTCCAGCGCCCCACCCCAACCAAAATGATTAAGTTATCAACACAATTATTTTGGAAAAGTTCTAATAACCTTATTATCTTGGACCCAGCTGTATATATATGTATAGACAGAGAGAGACCCAGCACACATGGACATTGATTTGGCATTTGTTTTTGCTGGGCCGCTTTTCACTTAATGCCGCGATTATTATTGCAAAAACAGAGCGCAGCCCAAAAGGAAAACAAATGGGAAACAAGCAACATAAACTAAAAAAGCTTTTATTTTTCCCCCAGGTGGACGGGGGGAATACGGAAAACTAATGCCAAAGCCAACAACGGGCTGGCCGCTGGGCTCAGCACCTGAGCACCTGAGCACCTGAGCCGAGAGAGATTCCGGAATAAAGAATGAAAGCTGACAATTTCAATTTGAGGTTATGCCTCTGATATCCCTTGCCTACTTACCTACTTAGTTGCCTGCCTGTCCAATCTTCATTGCACACACAGAAACAATATATAATATATTGATTGGCCGCCCCTCTGCTCCTCAGCCATTAAAATTGGGGAAGTCGTAGTACATAATTTATAAAAAGACCCCAGGCCTGTCCGACCAAATATGTAGTTTGCTCCGGAGCAAAGTTATTCAAGCGAAATAAGTTTCGGGACCCCTTTTCCTCGGCAACTCGCTTGCTTCCAAAAATACACCAGAGCAGCCAAGGAATCAATAAGGCTTGTGATAATATATATGTACATTAGTCTGCCATTGTTCAATAAAAGAGTTCCCAAAAGTGGTTAACAACTATTACAATGCAATTAGGGGCCTTCATTGGCTACGCACTTTCACTAAATAAACCAGAAATAAGAGCAAGTGCCTGAAACAACTCATAGATTTATAAGCAGATGGAATTTAATTCAATTAACACGGCCCTAGGTATTTTTAGATTCAGATATGTCTCTGCTTCCCAAGACAGATATTTATATACCACGAACCGTGGCAGGATACAAATTGTATCTGTCCCATCATCCCATATATTAGGTCCTACTCCAGCCCCCTCCCCAAATAAACTGGAGAAAATGATAGACGCGCCTGGAAAAGGAAATGCCCGATTATTGGGGCCCGGCGCAGTTACGTACCATCCGAAAATTGGAGCGCATTAATCAAACCAATTAATAGCAACAACGGAAAAAGGTCAACCGGAGACTCGTGAGCCGAACTGCGGAGAATCAGGGGAGCTCCAGGCTGGGTGGGTATACAGTGGAAGTTTCAAGGTGCCAGCCCCGACATTAACCCTACTAATTTTGAAAATGGAAATGCCTTCGCCGGAGGTCGGCTGGCGGTGGGCGGTGGGCGGTGGACGGAGGACGCAGGACGGGGCGAAAAATGATTAACGAACCAGCTTGCGACAGACAGCATATAATAATTTATTGATACCAAGCACACACAACACACACCCACACACACTCACGCATTCTCGCACCCGCACACACACCCACACATGCCGCCGAAGGACCCTCGCAGGACCTTTGAGACCTCGCTCGTCAGGTAACTCCCGCGGACAAGGGCTCCGTTGCCGTACAAGTTCTCTACGGACCCGGCAGCTAGTGGGCTGGCTTCCCGTTCACAGTAAGAGAAAATGTCCTTGGCTTTATTCACCACACAATCACAAAAATTAAATATATTAACCAATATAATGATATATAATCGTAATTGTAGTTACGCATCAGGAAATAACTGGCCGATATTCCAGCAACTGACCGATATACCCAAAACTCTATTGACTTTTCAGTTAAATATACTTTTTTCGATTACAGATCTTTAGAAAATGAAGGCTTCAGCTAATATTTTATAAACAATTCATCAAAGGAAGGAGTTATATTTGAAAATATAAAATTGTAATTTCTATATTATTTTAATTACATATAATATTAATCGTAACTAAAATGAGTCACAATGATATCACAAGTACCCCGAGGCGTATACGTGATATCCAGTAATAATATTTAAACTCATATTAAATCATAAGTAAACGCTCAATTATAATAAATAACATGCAATCAATTGAGGCAATAAGAAGTTGGACAAGTGGACTAACAAGTTTGCTAACTTCTGACTGCCAGCCAGGTTGCATTAGCTAGTAACTAACTAGAATACCTGTTGTATTTCTTGTCATGTATTTACACGTCACGCGTGGGGGGAAATTGGTGACCTACAAAGCAGTTAATCGTTGCCCACGGCCAAAAAGTTTTCGGTTGCGCTCGGCTCGTGGTTTTTGGGTTTTGGTTACTAGGGCTTTCTTTGGGCTTTCCTTTTTTACTGGGAGCCGGGGACTCCGGATTTTGGAGCTCTGGAAGCTCTGGGAGACGACGGGCTATAAGACACGCACGTGTTCTTTGCCCAAGGACTCGCGGACCGATGGTCTGCCTGGCCAACTGTGTGGCCAACGGGGTTCGAGGACATTCGCCGGCCACCGAAACCCCATCCTAGTTCTTCCCCACTGCCCAGGAACAGGACGCCAGTCAATGGGTTGCATTGATTTTTGGTTTTCCGATAAACATTGTTTAATTGTAGTTGTAGTTTTTACATATCTTATACACAACATTTAGTCGAGAGATGAACTTAAGTGTTAGACTTGAATTGAACGTAGAGTTAGATACAGTACAAACTAGATTTAGATGATGCGAGCGAGATATCGGATGCCGTCAATCTTAAGTCACCTATATGTAGCAAATACTTATCGAAGGGGAAGCTTTCTCTATGGGATCATGTTGGGGAAAGTTCTGGGATCCTGAAGGACCTCCAGGGACTCTGGGTCGCGTAGAGAGATGAGTTTTGTAGTGGTCCGTTGCCGGTGGTTTCGTATGAGTATAAGACACAATTCATAGCATTCTGAGGATGAGAGATCGGTCAGGTAAGTGCATAAATATATATAGGATATATATTTATATATTTCTAGATAGGTATCGGGTAAGAGTCGAGTGAACTGCTTCTTTGGCACGCAGACCGACGACAGACAGACCTACAAGGGATCCTGTTAATATATAAAGCTGACGGGTTGAGCGGAAGGTACACACACTTGGGGACCCGGGTCCTATTGGCTAGCCAACTCTATATGCTCTATATATCTATTGTGCATATATGCCCTAGACATCGACGACCATTTTCTTGTGGATGTCGGTGTTGCCCACCACCGAGCAGAACTCGTCGAAGGATATCTTGCCGTCCTCGTCCTTGTCCGCGAAGCAGATGGTCTTGTCCACGATCTGCTGCAACTGTGTGTCTTTCAGGTTGTTGCCCACCATCATCTTGAGCACCTGGAACAGCTCCCCGTTGGAGATGTAGCCATCGTTGTCCATGTCGTAGATGCGGAACGCGAATCGCAGCTTCGAGAGCTTGTCGCCGCGCACACTGAACTGCGAGACGCCCTGGATGAACTCCTTGAAGTCCACCTCGCCGTTGCCATCCGCGTCGAAGATGTCGATTACGCGCTGCACCAGCGGGTTCTGCTGCAGCTCCGGCAGTGACATGAACTCATCTATGCTCAGCGCCCCGGAGTTGTCCAGGTCGAGTTTTCGGAACCGCTTGCCCAGCCGCCGGATCTCGTCCGCATCGAAGTTGGAGCACATGTCCATGGGCAGGGAGGTCTCGTTACCCATGTTGTCAGCCGAAGATAGTTCGCTTCCTAACTAAATCGCAAATGGATGGTTCACGTTGTGATCTCTAGTGGAAATGATACAATATTTCAGGATGTGCCACAATCATATTAATATATGTACATTGTCGGGGCCTCCACAGAAATCGCTGGGGATTTGAAATGAATTTAAGATTTGGCAAATGCAATGGCTGATTTAACGGCCCATTATTCGAATTGAGAACTTTCACAGGACAGTTCGATGTTCGATGTAATTTAAATCGATTCAGTCTTCTTGACCCTTTCCATTAATAGGGAAAATGCGGGAACATGATATACCAGATACATGAAAAATCTGGGCTAAAATGTAGCGCAGAAACCCCAATCGATTTCGGTGATATTTTCTCTCTGTGTGCAGAGTGTGACCCCGCCTCACCTCTGCTCTGCTCTGGTCTTCGTCCTGCGGATCCTGCAGCGTTCAAAGGCTTAATTTCGCAAAGACTGGCGCGTACTGGAGACAAAAAGAAACAGAGAAGGGGGAGTGCAAGTTATCAGCATACTTTTAATTGCGGCTCAATCGTATCGATTTTCCAATTTGCCAGCGAGCCACTTTCCGTCACTTTTCCGCTCCGAAGGAATTTGTGGTCAAAGTTCCGGGATGTTCCGGGTGTCGTTTGTGACTTCTCTGTGATTTCCCGGGAACTTAAGCAGTGCCCATTGAACGCTTTTTGGCGGTAGCCTGAGATATTTACCATAAATAAACAATCCCGTTGATTTAGTTAACTCCCAAAAGACGCTCTCTACTCTTCGCTCGACAGCAAACACACGACTGTGAACAGGAGAGCGCTTTTCACCGTTAGCTCGCTTGTCCGCGCACGTATGGGTTCGTGTGTGTGTGTGAGGGAGAGAGGCCAGCGCCAGAAATGACAGGAAGCTCCGTCATTTCGCGAGAGCGCAAGTGTCAACTTAGAGGAAGCTCCGTTATTTCGGAGAGCGCAGCTGTCAAAAGCAGACAGCTGTTGCTTCCCACCTGTTTTCGGGGGTTGCAACAGCCTTTTTCTGGGTATTTTTCACTTCTTATGAAAAGAATAGTTTTGTGGGCTAACCCCCAAGATATGCTTATTTTCCTAAACAATTTTCTTTTGGCACTCCAAGAACTGCAAAATGCCGCTCTAAGCGTTAGGACATTTTCTGCATTCCCTACTTGAGAGAAACCCTGGTATTATCCTAGAGATGACACATTCCAAAACGGTTCTTAAAGTTCGCCTTGATTTTCAAAATTCACTTATACATATGTCGTGTTCTTTTATGTTTTTAGTAGTCAGAGATAGTATAGTTAGTTTATAAATTATAAATTATTACAACCTAAATTATTAAATTATACTTTTGCTGTGGAAATAATAAACCTTTGAGCATCCATCCTATTTTATTATTAGACATTGACAAAGCGGAGAACTAAGTTTAAAAAATTAATGGATTATTAAATGAATGGAATATCTTAGGTAGCCCCCTTAAATATAACTGGTGGCAATATTTTAGAAATATTTTTCCGTTCCTTCTTGTGTTGAACGAAATCTATTGAAAATGAACTTCAAAATTTCGATGTTTAGTTTAACTTAAACCCTATTTAAACCCAAATAGTTTGGCACTCAATCGGAAACAACTATCTGCTTCTTTTTCTCCATCAGAAAATCCTCTTCCTCGGTGCTAACATCGTAAATATCATCTTCGGATTTAGTTTTAACTGGAGTCCTATGCTTTTCCTTTTTCTTACGGTTCTCTATAACATATTTAGTTTATATAGAATGTAATTTATAGATGGCAGAAAGACTTACCGTCAGCAACACGCTCCAGTTCATCTTCCGTATCGATGCCGGAGGAAGCCCCTTGATTCTGAACCATCTTCGACTGATCCTTGGGATCTACACCATAGGTATTTTCCATCTTGATGGTCTCATCATCCATCTCATTAGACTCTATGCGGGAACTGGGCTTTCTTGACTCATCGCACACCTCCTCGTCGCTTTCGGCCTGTCCAAGGTCCGTGGTGTTCAGGGCGTAACGACGCCAGGGAAGATACTTTCGAAGATCGTAGCATTTCTCGATCCAGCTGCGTGTCACAATCTTGCCCTTGCCCTTCACCTGATTGTATTTGGGCGTGTTCTTGAAAGCGCAACTAAAAAGGTTCAGAATATACATATTTAAAATATAAATATGTGTTTAGATTTATTAACATTAGGTAACCTACATTAAGTGAGTGCATCCTGGCCCCCAGTCCGCTTTGTATTTAGCTCCCAAAGCGGTGGCCTTTGAGCGTAAGTCAGCACGATCGGGATTCTGTAAGGGAATAATCTTAATGATTTCCGGCTATACCCCTAACCATAATAGTTAGCTTACCTGTATGCCGCTGATGACCAAAACCACGCCGCTGAGCAGCTGATTGAAGGGACGATATTGGATATTGGGGTCCTTGGTCCTGGGCTTTTTGGAGGGCGTGGCAGAAGAACGGTTGCCCGACGGCGAGGACAGACGCTTTTGGGCGGATGGTCGAGGATTGTCCCTGAGCTTGGAGGCATCCCTGTGATTAGTGGAGTCCTTGGATCTGCTCTCAAGCTTGGTGTTGTGTTTATCCACTCTTTTGGCTGGTTTGTCCTCTTTAGATAGGGGCCTCTCGTCTTTTCTGGCCGGTTTATCCTCTTTGGCTGAGGATTTGCTCTCTTTTGAGATGGATTTGTCCCCATTGCTGCTTGACTTGTCTAGGGAATGTCGTTTGGACCTGTCCGATTTTCGCTCCTTCTCTTTTTCCTGCTCCTGTCGTCTGCGATCCTTGTCTGCTTCGAGATGCTTGCTCAAGCGCCGCTTTTTGGCATTATTCTCATCTTCAACCTGGTCGTTGTCATCGTCCTCACCAAACAGCAGGGAAGCTCGATTGCGATCCAAGGTTTTGACGGCATCCCCATCCGAAGATTCCGAACGCCGAGCAGTTGGAACGGGCGACGGGCTAGGTGAAGGCTTGGTCAAGTTGGAGGAGACCTTGCCGCTGCTGAGTCTCCTCAGGGCCGTGGTTCCCGCATCCCGAATTGCCGCCGCTGTGGTCGCAGCTGCCGCTGGCTGCTGCTGTTTTAGGTGAAACTCTTTCTTCCAACTTTGGAACCTGGGCAGCTGGTTGTCGGTCTCAGAGTCCGGGGACTCCTCGCGCAGCTTGAACGCGCCGAACTGCATCATCCGTTCGGGTAGCAGAGACTTCACCTTGGCAGGAGCTGCAGCTGCAGCTGCAGATGTAGTTGCAGCCGCAGGCACCACGTGCACCTTGACGAACGATATGCCGTACTGAACATGCCGATTGAAGGGCTGCGTGCATACGATCTTCAGCAGTTTCCACTTCTCTGGCAGTGCAGTCTGGTCCAGCGCCGTGCCACTGAAGCACCGCACTCGGTTCTGGTTGCTCGAGTTCTTGCTCTCGATCGGAGTCATGAACGAACTGGACAGGAGGAGCTCACGAAAGTCATCCGGCTGACAACCGGTGCGACTGACCAGCAACTCGATGAAGGCCGAATGCTCGTTGCCGATGTCGACGCCACTGATTTGTTGCGGTTCCTGGAACTCCAGAACCACATATGCGGACTTCTCGTTGCCGGACTTGGTGCGCCACTTCTTGCCGGCGCTCTCCTTTAGCAAATTCTCCGCTACATGAACCTGGGGGTTATTTCGGAAATGGTTATAACTATATACAAGGGTTTAAGGGCCAATCTCACCGCATCCTCGCTGCTCACTTCGCGTACGGACTTAAAGGACGCTATTGGCATTTCACAATGGTTTAAGTTTATGCAAAAAAAAAACTCAGATGTCGCTCATTTGGGCGGGAAACTCTTATGCTTTTATCGTTTCTCGATAATTGCTCGGCGAATCTAATAAATTATTTGATTGGCCTTGGAATTACGTGCAAATCTAAGTTAAGTGTTTTATTTGTTGTTGTTTAAAAACATGTAAACCGAGTTGTTTTCGCTTTGACGAATATTTAAAAAATAAACCCTCTATCCGTAGGGCGCCCATTGCCCATCACTAACAGTGCAGAGAGCTCAGCTTTTTTCTCGAACACTTAGCTATTTAATAGCTTACTTGTTGTTTGCTTGGAAACAAAGCTTTATTTTTTTTTAGTAATATTTCATATTTATAATTAAAACCTAGAAAATAACTCAAACCAAGTATCCCAAAACTAGCAAGTGCCAATGGAACATCTAAGAATCCCTGAATCAATATTTATATATCAGCAGCTTATTAATCCAAGAATCTGGCTTCTCTTAAGTATGTTCTTTAAAATTAAATAAATAAATTAAATAACGCAAACCAAGTATCCCAAAACTAACTAGTGCCAATGGAACATCTAAGAATCCCTGAATCAATATTTATATATCAGCAGCTTATTAATCCAAGAATCTGGCTTCTCTTAAGTATGTTCTATAAAATTAAATAAATAAATTAAATAACTCAAACCAAGTATCAGTCCCTACGTAAATCATAATATATAATATCTATCCATATTACAACATTTTACATATTGCCAAGACCCGGAGAAAGTGCGGTATATAAAAACAACGAAAAGTGAAAGTATTTCTTTGATGAAACTTACAATAGAGATGGAATATATGCGAGTGCAAGACGAATAGGGAAATATTATATAAAAACATAAATATGGTAAAAAGAAGTACATAATTGTATTATTTCCTCATTGAGTTTCCATTAGCATATTGTAATAACTAGCAGCGAGGTGTTTATTAATATACAAAATATATAAATGGAAAACTTGCGTGACTAGACACGGCCGATATATCGTAGGTAGGCCGTGAACTATCGCTCATCCCTATTCGCCACTGCAGTTGTCAATGTCGCCAGGCAAACGTTTTTTGTAAATAAAAACAAAATAAAATAATGAGCGCTGGTGCCAGCATCAAAGAAATGGCGCCACCGAAGGATAGCTCCGCGACGCCGCCGCTGCCCACTGGGGAGGGGGAGGAGGAGGAGCAGCGACGCACGGACGCGTCCAACTCAAATTCGCAGCCCAGCGCTAGCGATTGGGTGAATTTCTCGCAATGGATGCACTGCTTTTGCGTGGTCACCTTCGATCTGAACCTGGGCCAGGCCCTGGAGCACGTCTATCCGCCGGTGTTCATGCCCAGCGACCAGGAGGTGAGCAACATCTGCTACATGGCCTTCCCGGACTCCAACTCAGGATGCATGGGCGACACAAAGTTCCACATGCGATTCCGCTGCACGACGCGCCAGGACTCGCTCCAGAACTACAATGCAGAGTGCTCGCCGGCGCTGCGACAGGATGTATCTCACTACTGGGGATTCGTCTACTTCCGGCAGAAGCGCGATGCCAACCTGCCGCGCGGCTACTTCCAGAAGAGCTTCATCATCATCACAAGGCTGCCGTTCTTCAATCTGTACTACGACATACTCGCGCAGCTGGCGCCGCGCTACTTCGACGAAGGCACCGACGTCCTGCGCCTGGCCAGCGAGCAAATCAACCGCCAGTGGCCATCGCTGCGCGTCGGCCATCCGCTGCAGCTGCCTTTGCTGGAGTGCAGCTATCAGATCTGCATACCACGCGCCACCACCAGCCGAAAATCTGCCACCGAGACATCGACTGGGTCAGGAGAATCCCCTCCAGCCATTGCCATTGCCGCCTGCCCGACGACAACGGCCAAGATCCTGATCTCTGTCAACGAAATCGAGCTCTTCCGCTCCCTGGACTTTGTCATGGAGCAGCTATACACGCTGTGGGAGCTAGTAATCACCGCCGAGCCCATCGTTGTGGTGGCCACCTCGCCGGCTGACTGCACCCACATGGTGCAGACCCTGGTGGCGCTGATCTCACCGCTGGAGTATTGCGCCGAGGCGCGACCCTACTTCACCATTCACGACAGCGAGTTCCGGGAGTTTACGCAGGAATGCAAGGCGACGACCACCGTGCCCGCCTGCATTCTGGGCGTGACCAATCCTTTCTTTGTCAAGCTGCTCAAAGCCTGGCCGCACATGCTGCGGCTGGTAGATAACCAGGTGAGATTGAGTCCTCATCTCGCGGAAATCAGTAAGGGGAAAGGCAATGTTCATTTGTCCAGGCACCATTTTTCCCAACTCACAAAATGTATTATTAAGGCATGGCTTACAGTCTTTTTATATTTATAGAGGACTTTTCTTAGCTGAGTTATTCTTGTAACGATCTTTCAATATTGGCTTATATATAGAGCGCGAGTCGGTTTAAAATTCAAATCCAAGTTCGTTAATTTATATAAAAATAGTAAATAATTTATTCGATTAAAATAGAGAGATAAAGACTATTGCTATATTTATACCCAGGCATATGGAAAGATACACGCTTTATATTTGAATAATCAAGGCCTCTAATCTAATCAATAAATAGCCAAACAAAAACAAAATCTACCGAAAGCAGCTATTATTTTTTTGTATTAGTTTACACCTGTATCTAAAGATGTTTATGCCATTGAAAAACATTTTATATACCTAAATGAATATATAAATATAAACCAAATTTATAATAATAATTATCTTACGCTCTTTACACCTATCTCCGTCTCGCTCTCTTTCAGAAGAACATGCAGCAGCAGCAGCACCTGCTCCTGGGTCAGAAGCACGCACGTAACATAGCCTCGGCCACCTCGTTCTCCAGCTCATCGGGAGCGGCCGCCGATCTTTCGGTCAGGTCCATCAAGACCACCTCGGGCTTGAACGGCAGCTCGAATGGTGGATCAGGGGAGAGCTCCAGCGCCGGATTGCACAGCAAGTACCGGCCGTACCTGAAGAAGGACAAGGCGCTGATCAAGAAGGTGCTGCTGGGCATGAAAACCAAACGACCGGAACACGTGCAGACCGCCCTCATCCGCCGGCACCTGCTGGAGCTAACGCAGAGCTTTATGATACCGCTGGAGCGATATATGGCCTCCCTGATGCCGCTGCAGAAGGACATCAGTCCCTTCAAGTCGGCACCGAATGCGAGCAGCTTTAAGCTGGAAGACTTTCTGGCCACTCTGGAAACGGCCGGGCCACAGCTCACCTCGCCGCTCAAAGGCGATTGGAAGGGACTGTATCGACGCTTCTTCCGTTCGCCCAACTTCCGGGGATGGTACGAGGCCCGACATCGGGAGCTGCAACTGACACTGCAGGACCTCCAGCTTCAGGCTCTCTCGGAGGCGAATCTGGAGCACTGGGCCCACGACAAGCAGGAGGTCGAGATCATTGATATGATTCTCAAGCTCAAGCAGAAATTGAATCTCTATGGCGACAAGACCTCCCAACTGGACTCAACGGGGCAACAGATACGGGCGCAGATTGAGTGCATGAAGGGACTGCTGCCGCCGGATCTCAAGAATGTGGTGAACCTCTGATCCTAGCTGCGGCTGTCTAGCTAAATTTTGTAATCGTCCCCTCCCCATTGGCTGCTCCTAGTTCACTTCCCCCCAAGGATCACCCTGGTCTGTCTGGTTGTGTGTGCCTGCGCGGAGTGTGTGTGTGCGTGTCTGCTACGATCCTTGTGCGGAGGTGCTCTTTGTCATTGTATATAAGTTTTATCCGGAGATTAGTCACTTTATCCGTATCTAGTTTAATTTGTAAAATAAACCTGAACAGAAGCCGAACGATGAATGTTAGTTCAAGCCAAGTATTACCTATAATCGAAGCGATATATATGTATATCCCTCCTCTTCCTAAATTCTAATCTACTTGGAACTTTTCAATACTTGTGGATGCCAACAAAATGCTCATGTCTCCTCTGACTGTCTCAAATAAGAAGTATATATCTTTAAAATGGTGCAACCTATTCCAATAATACGAATTTTTGTAACACCTTATTTTCAACATGAATTCTTTGAATGATAAAGTTAAGTTTTAGAATACAAAATTGGATAACTCCTCTAAATGTTTACACAGAAAATCAGGGCTCGCAAGTAGCAGTTGACCGTTTTTTCCTTCTGGTTTCTCTCCGGGTGAGTGTTCTCAGTTAAGCTTTATTTTTTACGCTCTTTCATAGAGTAACTGGTACTTGCAAGCTCTACAGAGGTATCTTTAAAGCGATTGTACGAGGCTGTTGTGATTTCCAGCCAGTTCTGTTCTCTTCTATTTGAATAGAGTCTCCTTGAAACATTATGGAAACTTTGTAGATCGCAAAAGGTAATGTTTATGCCTATGACTGTATCAAATATAAGAAATTCATAAATACCTTAAATGCAGGTTGTGTTATTAATTTAATGAAGTTATTTTTTTTTAATAGGGAAGCAAGGAAAACAACAGCCGGCAACAAACTACACTGATTAAGATGAGTTTAAAAACCTGAGGGGTCATTGTAATAGGTTTGAAACACCTCACCCATATATAATAATACATTAATATAGAAATTGCCTCAGTATCGGAAATGTTGCTTAATTTCAGTTAATTTAGAGTCTTTAGTCATTGAATTTTGCAAGAAATGTTTATTATCGTAGAATTATGAACAAAAATATAACTTAGTCAATACAATGAATAATAGGTAGATAATTGATGGCGAACATGGTATAGATGGTAGGAAATTGAGATGGTGCGGTGGAATGCTGGATTAGATGAGAAAGACAATGTCGTCGGCCACCATGATTTGGTTGTCCTCGGTCATGCGGTGAACAGCGGCCTCGATTTCGCCGCCGCTGAATGGTTCCTGGTTGCCGTCGTTGATGGCTGTGGTGATCCTGGCCAGCGGCAAGCTCTGCTCGCGCGCCTCGCGAAACAGGCGCTGCAAGTTGTTTTTGAAAGCCCCCAAGCGGGCGTCGCTGATGGTGGCTGGCTCCGCCGGTATCGATGGTGTCGGCGTGGCACCCATCGACTGCTCCTCGCTGGAGGAGGCCACCTGCTGGGCGGAGCGAGCGGGCAGAGATCGCCGTGTCTCGCGTCGGGTCAAGTCCCCGGCATCCGGCTGCGGTGTCTCAATATCCTCCTCATCGCTGTCGCCGCCAGCCACCTCAACTCGGGTGCGCTTGCTCCTGCGTGATGGCGATCGCTGTGTACTGGCTACTGCATTGCCATCCTCCTCGTCCGAGTCGCCACTGTTCCGGCGGCGTTTGCCGCGCTCCTTCTCCAGAACCTTCTTGAAGTAAGCAAACTGCACCAGCTCAATGGCCGCATGGGCATCATCGATTGTCACCGTCTTGGACATGCGAGCCCGGGCATGGGCGGTGGACAAGCGGATCAGCGTCTCCAAGGTTCGGGCCGTAATCGGTTGAGTGCGGGCCACATCCGTTTCCACCGCCTCCTGGGAACGCAGGCGGGAGTACTCGTTGGCGATCGCCTCGCAGGCTTGCTCTCCCAGCTTGGGCTTCATGCACTTGGCAATGTGGATGTACTTGCGCATAAACTCCACGGATAGGATCTTCTCGTGACGCTGACGCGATTTGCCGTGCAGCAAGGCATCGTACTTCTCATACACCTCGGTGTCCTTCTTCTGTGAAATCGCAGGGGCAACAAAAGAATGTGATTTAGTCAAATGAAAGCTAGGTAAGATGGCAAAAAAGCAAGCTTAAGACGTAGGCACATGTCGAAGCCACATATGAATTTACTTTGGTTTTACTAGAAACCATCGCTCACCTCATCATTCCTGGAAACAAACGCCAGTGAGTCGGCATAGGAACTTCCCATGGACAGGGGTTCGCCGTCGGCCTCTTTGGGATTGCGATAGCGATGCATGCGCACCACATGATCGGAAATCATCTGGTCCACATCGCTGTCGATCACGTCCAGCATGACGAAGAGTAGATCGAAACGCGACAGCAGCGAGTCCTGCAGCCCGATATTCTCCATGGGCGTTTTGTACTGATCGTACTGCAAGTGTGGAAGAGACAGCCGGTTAAGGAGAATCAATGGGACTAGGGACATGTACTCACCCTGCCGTACACTGGATTGGCGGCGGCCAGCACAGAGCAGCGCGCATTGAGGGAGGCATGGATGCCCGCCTTGGAGATGGTGACCCTGCCCTGCTCCATCACCTCGTGAATGGCAGTGCGGTCAATGTCGCTCATCTTGTCAAACTCATCGATGCAGACGACGCCGCGATCGGCCAGGACCATGGCGCCCGCCTCCAGCCGACGCTCGCCCGTCTCCTGATCGGTGGTCACCGCCGCCGTGAGACCCACACCGCTGGAGCCGCGCCCAGTGGTGGGAATGGCCCGCGGTGCCGTGTTCAATACATAGCGTAGCAGCTGCGACTTGGCCACCGAGGGATCGCCGATGAGCAGGACATTGATGTCGCCACGCAGACGTGTACCGTTGGGCAGCAGCTTCTCAACGCCGCCCAGGAGCAGGCAGAGGATGGCCTGCTTCACGTACGTGTGCCCGTGAATGGACGGGGCCAGACTCTTGCTGAGCAGCTCAAATATATCGTTGTTCTTGGCCAGCTTCTTGCACAGCATGATGTCCTCGCGCGATATGTCCAGGTTGCTCTCCTTGCTCAACAGCGAGATGTTGTTGGCCAGCAGCACCGTGCGGAAGGTGCCTGAAGTGTAGCCGCCGCGCTTGCCGGGCAGGCAGCGGTAGCTGCCAACGATCTGGACACGGTCGCCGGGCTTGCAGCGGTCCACGAGATCGTCATCGCACACAATGTCGACGGAACGGGGCAGCTGGCCTGCCGGCGCCTTCTCCGGCATCTCCTGTATGGTCAGCGTCTGATGGTCCTTGTAAACAGACAACCCGTACTCCGTTTCCAGCAGATTGCCATCCTCGTCCTTGGTGGGATAGGCGGCGCCCGAGGGAACTGCCTCGAAAGAGGTGAGGTCCGTGTACTTGCGCTCCATCACCTTGCGCGTGTTCGGACAATAGTGGACGCTTCGCACCACTTTGGGCCGAATGAGGGAGACCTTTGTGACGATCCCCTCGACGCAGACCATGTTGCCCAGGTAAATGGAGGTGAGGGAGCGCGGCGTCACATGCCTGTTGCCGAAGCAGCCCTCGAAGCCGACGAACAGATCCTCGTGCATTTTGGCATAGCTGGGGTCCACCGTTGAGGCGTACTCCTTGAGGGCGCGCCCGAAGGCCAGCTGCTCGTCCGCCGTGTTACCCAGCAGGCCCAGCGCCCGCTGGGGATTCTTGCGCTTCAGATCGTTGACGTTCACGATCAGGCGCTTGCTCTTCTCCGCGATCATGTCCTTTACGTGGCCGGCGTAGATGCCCTGGTCCTCCTCGTCGTCCAGGAAGTCCACATATTCGCGCTGGATGTCCTTGATGAACTGCTCCCCATCGTGGGCCATTGTTCTCGCTCTCTATTGGCTGGGAAATGGAATCAAAAAGGACAGCTTCGCTCCGTTCGGAAGCAAACACAAGCGCAAACAAAACTCGGAAAGCCAAAATTGCACGCCGTACAATGTTTTTTTGGCGGGAAGTCGCGCGTGCAGTGTGCCCAGGCGGCGAAATGCCAGAGCGCTAATAGTGATGATTTAATTTGTTCAAAGCTATGTTCACAACCTTTCCATGGGAGCTTATAAAAGTAGTAATATCGATAAATATAAATCGATATATAGCCTTTTTTCAAGACATCAGTAGTATCGATAGTGACATATATTCTAAATTATGGTTAAGTGTGACCAGCTGGAGGGGACCAATGGACGAATGGAGGGGAAAATACGTTAGTGTTTATAGTAACATTGTTTTTGCAGCTCTACGCGGTCGGCCACACTGCTTGGCGACAAAAACAGAACTGAGTCGAAACGCGAAATTAAATAATTTTTATTCCATGACAAGAAATGGAAGTGTAACGCAACTATCGGCTTGCCTCGACTCCACTTATATCCTTCAAACATATCCAGTTATATTCGAGCCGAGAGTCTAACAGTTACTGCTTAGTGTCGCGATATTAGTGCAGTGCAACTTTTTTTTGTTTATTTTCGTTTGTTTTTCGTTTATTTTACCTGCGAAAGCACAATTTATACGAAACTTGATCACAGATTATTGGGAAATAGGCTGCTGACTAGAAGGTATCATGGACGACGACAACCAGGTGAGTGTTGGGACTGGGGATGCGGATTGGCGGATTGGTGGATTGGTGGATTGGTGGCTTCAATCGTTTGCCCCGCAGTTGGAAAGGGAGCTGGAAAAGGAGCTGGACGAGATGCCGGTTCAGGATTTGGATGACGACGACGACGACGACGCCTATGACGAGTACGATTTGATCGTGATTCCCGGTCAGCCCAAGGCTGACCAAGTGCCGAACTCCTCGGGAGAGGAGGACGAGGAGGAGCAGAAGGAGAAGCAGGACCAGGAGAAGGAGGAAGCCCGGAAACAGGAGCGAGAGGCCATGCTCCAGAGGATGCTACAGTCCCCCGCTGCTGGTGGCGACGATTTGACCACCATCGAGATAATGTCGTCGGATGACGACGACTCGCAGTCGGACCAAGAGAACCAGACCGCCCCAACTGGCTTGGCATCCTCGCTTAACGAGTCCAGCGACGACGACGAGGTGGGCGTGATCGAAGACTCGGACAGCGAGGACGACTCCTCCAGCGAGGATAGCGAGAGTGATGCTGGGCAGGTGACCCAGCTGGAGCGCACCTTTGAGGATCTCATGGCCCAGCCCCACAAGCAGTTTGCGCAGCTGGTGAAGCTCAGCGAGATTGCCTTGTAAGTGCTTCCCTATGTCTTGAATTCAGTGTTTCCAATTACCGTCTTATCGAAGGAAAGTTCCTTTATTACTTTAACGTGTAGGGTGAGCCATGAAAGCCGAGATTATTACGATTCCAAAGATCTGTCCCTGCTTCTTGCTGCTTATCCACTCGGCTAGTCCAAGTTTATTTATTTATTTATATTCGACGTTCGCTTCCTGGCGCCGATGTTCACCTAATGCAAAATTTTCCATGTCCCCCAGGCTAAGGCCTTCTTGTTCGATATCTGCACTGGTTCGAATTCCAATAAGTTTGTTTATGTTAATAGTGTGGAGGGGGAATAAGCCTTAAGATAAGCCCAAAGATCTCGAGTTTCATGATATTGTTATGGCAACTAGGCTATTAGTGCCACTTTATGTTAAACCATAAGCTAATCCCTGCATACTCCTTATTATGTATGTAATGTAATGTAGTTTCATTTAGACCCTTTTCCCAGTTTTAAGCCATTTTAAAGATATTAACCAACCGCCTTCCATTTCGCAGCAAACTCAATGACCTGGCGAGGATCGAGCTGGCGGTGAATGCCTTGCAAAGCGATGCCACTGTGCCAGCCCATATCTGGCTGAAGTATCTCAAGGCTCGCCTGGTGGTCACCCAGACGCCGGAGGAGCGCAGGGATTTCGAGGACAAGTGCGCCACGGCCCTCGGCTTCCACTACAGTGAGCTTCGCCGGTCTGAGCTAATGGTCTCGAGAATGGTAACACAGTAATGTCTTCTTTTTCCCCAGATATACCGCTGTCCGAGTTCATAGTGGGCCACCTGGGGGATCTGGAGGGAAAGATACAGAACCATGTGCTGTGGGCGAAATTGCTGGCCGATTACGACGTGGAGCGTCCGGACTATAGCAACAGGCTGCGCCCGCTGATGGCCACGCTGACGGATGAAAACGAGAGTGCTGCCTTCCAGGAGCTACTTCAAAAGCATTGCGTCACTTGGAACTGCAGTCCCGAGCAGAGAGAGACCATAAAGACAGTCGTTGATGACTTCAAGCGTCACCTGGAAGATATGAAGATACAGTACAATGACTGGGACTGGGCCAAGCTACACAAAAGTCACGTTGAGCAGGTGCTGTCATTGCCCCTGGAAGAGGACCTTCAAAATGCCCTCATCCGCTTCATCTTCGAGCGCTCCGTATCGAAGTTTCCCACCGCCGATGCCCTCTGGCTTGGCTACATGCAATTCATCCAGGGCGAGGGCGAAGCCGAGGAGGATGACGATGAAAATGCCGAGGCAGCCGCCAAGCGGGCTAGCCGTCTGGGTAGGGGCTTCCTGCTTAGCACAGTCCTCGATTTGGCTAAGCGCGGCGTTCGCTGTCGGCCCAGCATTCGACTTAATCACAAACTGTTGGTCCTAATGGAGCGAGCTGACTTCGAGCAGCCGGCAGTGGACGAGCAGATCCGTACCATCTTGCAGCGCATTGTTCCTGAGATGACAATGACTGTGGAGCTGCATCTGGACTATTTGGCCTACAGGGTTCGCAACACAAATGCAAGTGATGAGGAGCAGGCCGCCAGTCTCCGTGGAGCCTTCTTTCGTATCTGGGACGAGCTATCGTCGATGTATGGCGATCAGGCGGACACTCGATACGAGGTGCTCCAGCTGTGGGCGCAAGTAGAATACACGCATCTGGGCAGTCCTACCAACGGATCTACCATCTGGCGACAGATTATGGGTAAGCATACGTCCATATTAAGGCTTCCGCTTGAAATCTCTCAATTTCTCAATCTCAGGCTATCCGGGCAGCACTCAGCGCGGTTTGCTCTGGCTGGGCTTTGCTCAAATGGAGAGCGAGTACAATGCAGGCCAGGGCACTAGAGATGTACTGCGCGAGGCCCTTGCCCAGCCGCGTTTGGAGGATGGTTTGATGGTCCAGGAGCTGTACCGTCGGTACGAGCGCTGTTATGGAACGTACGAGTCGATTGCTGCTTGCCAGGCACTTGAATTGCCGCCAGAATTTGTAATGAAACCGCGACGTAAGCCAATTTCTCAACCGCAGCAACAGATGCAGCAGACTTCTCGCCAGAATCGCCCGCAACAGGCTCCCCCAAATCAAAAGCAACAGCAGCCTCTAAATCGTGAGCAGCGGCGTCGTCAGGCGCACGAGATGATGGGATCCAAGAAGCTGCAGGTCAAGGCAACAGGTCCATCTACATCTGCATCTGCAGAGAAACCCCCGACCAATACCAATTCGCGTCAGATTGAAGCGGCTGTAGAAGTCCGTGAATCACATTTGAAGTATTCGCGTGAGTCGCATGGAATTATTTAATACATTACTTAAATTAGTTGGTGTTTTTGCTAACGCTTCTCTTCCTTTTCTAGCCCATTTGGAGACAAACAAGGTCTTCGTTAAGAACCTGCACCCGGCCTGCACCAAGGAGGAGTTGCAAGCGCTATTCACGCCCTATGGCGACATCAAAGATGTGCGCCTAGTCCACAAGCAGTAAGTGGCGGGCGTTTTTCCAGCTCTTTCATGTCTCATACCTAACATTTCTAATCTTCCGACAGAAAGCACATGAAGGGCATAGCATATGTGGAATTTGAGAAGCCGGATGAAGCTCAAAAAGCGGTTGCTGAATGTAATGGCTACGAATTACACGGACTTGCCGTAAGTACTAAGTACTTTATTGAGTTCCCTTGAGTTCTGTGGAATCTGTCTTTCTAGATATTCGTTGCTATTTCAAATCCACCGCCAAAGGCCGGATCAGCGAGTGATGGGCATACCGCCAAGGTAGCACCAAAAAGACGCGTACTCACCTCACTGATACCCACGACTTTGGTACGCCAGGAGGCGGCGGCGGCCAAGAAGCGCCGCATCGAGGTAGCTATGGATCATGACGGTATCGAGCCATCGTCGTCTTCGTCGAAAGCCAATGGAAAAACAGCAGCAGAAGCACCAGCAGCAGCTAACAATGAAACTAAAGAGATCACTCCAGTTGCTGCTCCGAAATCGAATGATGATTTCAGGAAGCTTTTTATTAAGGATAAGTAGGGCCCTGTCCGAGCCAGAAGCCAGGAGCTGGAAGGCCGGAACAAGACGTAAATTGGAAATCGAATGAAAATGATTTTAGGCATGCGAAACACTGAACCAAATCCGTAATTGAATGTACAAATCCAAGCAGACTTAAGACACTTATTGTTTGGGATGCTCATCCTTCCATCTTCTTTATTGGTTTCTAGCCGGCAAAACTTAAATATTAGAAGTTTTAAAATGTAAACAGAAGAATATATAACAGAGCGAATTTGTTTTTAATTTTAATTTCTGTTGACTTCGTGGAATTAAATCATAGTTGCTACTTAGGCTACGTGCGGAACTTGACGCTCTTGCTGACGGTGGCCTTGATACCCGACATTTCGCCGCCGTAGCGCTTCGTCTCCTTGCGAACGGTGCGGACGGCGCCCTTGCGGCGGATAAGCGCCTTTCGGTATTTGCCGCGGTGCTTGACGCGCGGATTGCGCAGCTCCCTCTTGCGATGGGGAGTTAGGCCCTTGTTCTTGGCCATTTGGTAAGTGATGCCGCGCCGGGCCGCCTCGTCATCCTGCTCCGAATCCTCATTTTCGTCCCTCTCTGCTGCTTCTGCGTCAGCGACATTCTCATTCTCCTGCTGCTCCTGCTCGTCCTCGCTGACATCAGCCGCCTCACCGTTGCTGTACTTGTTGAGGATCTGCAGCTTGGCCTTACGCTGGGCGACATCTAAAACAGTGAAGGCATCGCCGTGCTGAATCCGCTCTAGCAGCGCCTCCAGCTGCGGCCGTATGTATTCCTCGTAGCGCGGCGTTAACTGCTCTCGAAGCTGTTTCAGCTGCACCAATCGCTTGGCCACCGGATGAAACTTGACGCTAGTCCGGCGCGCCTTTAACAGCAGATAAAAGGCCACATTGGAACAGTAGGTGGTCAGCACGGTGTGGTAGGCGCTGGCGAACTGCAGAGGCGGCACCATGGGCACTCCGTGGTTGCGCACATAGTTAAGAACGGGCGTGATGAGTTCCCTGACTTCCGTTAGATGCCGTTGAAAGTCCTGCGTGAGACCAATGAATTCCGGCGAGTCCTTCTGCAGCAGCTGCAGGCGGTCGCGGGCCGATAGACCTGTCAGATCGCCAGTCACCTTGATCCCAGTCTTCGCCTCCTTCGTGGACTTCTTATCGTCCATGTCGTCGTCTTCACTGGCGGCCTGGACATCGTCCAGCTGGAAGTCCGCCTCGCTGAGTCGCTTGGCCAGGCGCAGCTGG
This sequence comes from Drosophila pectinifera, assembly GCA_008042775.1. Taxonomy (NCBI): domain Eukaryota; kingdom Metazoa; phylum Arthropoda; class Insecta; order Diptera; family Drosophilidae; genus Drosophila; species Drosophila pectinifera. The sequence goes on along the minus strand of VNKC01004576.1, from coordinate 76,203 downwards.
ATCTTCTTGGCCTCCTCCTCCTCGGCGCGCGCCTGCTCCTCCTCTTGGGCATTGTAGCTGCTGTAATCCTGGTCCACGAAATCCGTATTGTAGTAGGTGCTGCGCTTACTGCCCCAGTCCATTGTATTGGGCAAATCTCCGTCCTCGTCCTCCGCACCCTCTATGTCGCTGTCGCGCATCAGTGCCGCCACATCCTCGTCTTCCTCGTCTTCGTCGTCGCTAAAGCCCAGTACCTCCTGGCGGGGACCCTGCTGCTGACGGCGCTTCCGCTGCTTCCGCAGGTCCTCGAGGATTTCGCGCTCCTCTTCATCGTATTCCTGCTCGGAGCCGGTCAGCTCGTAATCGTCGCCGTCGCTGTCCATTCCCTAACGTTTGAGCCTAATGCAAAAATAAAACCTGCGAACGCACAACACGTGCGCGGTAAACAAACGCTGTCGAAAGCGATAGCGATAACGATGGGAGTCGGTGAAAATGATTGAAATAATCGATTGAGTCGATGTTATTTATTTAGGCCGCGACTAAACTTTTACTGTGTAAAAGTAATAAGAATCTAGTGGTGTCAAAAACTTACTTATAAAAAATGCATGTGTTTTCCGTGACTCACGATAATAATAAATAAATAATAATATATAATTTATATAATTGTATATTTCTATAATATTAAGAACCTAAGAAACAATTTGTTTCCTTTATATCTAAAAATTCTGTTTTAAAAAAGTACCTTTAGCTTCAAAACAAGCAAAAATATCGATAGATGTGTCAAGCATTGAAGTTTTCAGGTTCGGTAGCGACAGTGATTTCGATAGAGCGGCCAAGACGGCGTTGCCAGATCGGCAGTCAGAAACTACAGTTAAGTTCTTTTACAGATAGATGTGACAGACGACACTGCATGTATTTTATATTCGAAGAAATTCCGTCTGAGAAAGCATGAACGAGAGAAAGATTAAGCCGAAGACACATGGGGTTCACAACCACCGCACCTCCGAGGTATTGCCCCGCCTGGAGACCGAATCCAATCATTCCGATGGGGGTTGTGGCGCCAAGGACGCCAAGGACGCCATTGAACATGTGAGCAGTAACTTGTCTTAATAAAAGGTAAATATGTAATATGCATCCATATATTAGGCCGCCATTGCATTAGAGGGAGGGCAGAACAAATCCGAAAACCAGAGCGAACAAAGCTTGTTAGATTTTTTGGCCCAGCCAAGCAGCGCGGATGATTTTGTCAACGAGGACCCAACAAAACGCGTAAGCTTTGATTTGTATCATTAGAAGGTAACGCTCCATTTTTAAGATGCACGTAATCCTAGGCCGTCATTACACCAGAGGAAGCCGATCGCCGACTCAAGAAGATTCAGAATAAGGTCTCCTCATCTTTGGGGTTGCCGATAACTTACCCGAAAGCTTGTGCCACCAAGGATACCAATGAAGTGAGAGCTGATTTTTAGCATTTTAAGGTTTTTTTTCGATCTCTAAGATCCACCCATATATTAGGACCCTATATTAAAGAACGCCAATAACATGTTTGAGGAACTGAGTAAAGAGGTCTCGAGAGTTATGGGGTCGCCTCCATCTTTCTCGGACGATTATACCACCAATGACGTAAGCAATGAGTTTTCTCTTTAAAGACAACTCTTGATTTCTACAATACACCACCATTAGTTCGCCATTAGCTCTGAGGAAGATGATTGCGATGCCAAGAAGCTACCCAAGCGCTTATTAGAATTCTGGGAGACCCCATCGGAAGACGAGGACGAAGAGGACGCTATTGTAAAAGTGAGCTGTGATTTTTCTCTTCAATATGATTCTCTAGAGCCCTCACATGCCTTTAATATTAGGCCATCGTTTGTCCACCGGAAGGCAATCGCAATCTCAGGGGACCGCACAATGATGTCTCGGGATCTTCGGGGTTGCCGCCGACTAACTCGGAAGACTGTGCCACCGAAGACTGTCCCGGTGAAGTGAGCAATGATTTTTCTCATTTAAAGATATAACTCTATATCCAAGATGCCCCCATTTATTAGGACCTTACGTTAAAGAAATCCCATCGCATTCTTGAGGAAGTGAACAAAGAAGTCTCGTTGGCTTTGGGATTGCCGTTAACTAGCTTGTTGGGTTGTGGCACTCAGAACGATACCAAAAAGGTGAGCAATACTTATATCTCTTGATCTCTATGCTATACTCATTAATTTATAGGCCACCATTAGCTCAGAGGAAGACAAGCGCGATCCCAAGAATCTGACCGATAAGAGCACATTCGAATTGTTGGAGCCCCCATCGGAAGATAATGGTACCGAGGACGCTAAAGTACAAGTAAGATGTGATTTTCTCTTTAAAAGTTAACTCTTGATCCGTATGATTCACCCAATATTAGGCCATCATTTCTGAAGAGAAAGGCGATCGCAGACTGAAGAACCTGCACAATGAGGTGGTGAGCAATGATTTTTTTCATTTAAAGAAACCTCTCGATCTCTATGATGCTCCCATTATTAGGCCGCCATTATACCACAGGAAATCGATAGTGATCAAAAGAACCTCATTGAAAAGAGCTCATTGGCCTCTTGGGAGCCTCCGTCGTACTCTGAAGATGATAGCTCCATGAAAGCTACCAATGAGGTGAGCGAAGATTTTTCTCATTTAAAGAAACATCTCGATCTCAATGATGCTCCCAATATTAGGTCGCCAATATACCAGAGGAAGTCAGTAGCGATCCAAAGACCCTCATTGAAAAGAGCTCATTGGTCTCTTGGGAGCCTCCGTTGTACTCTGAAGATGATAGCTCCATGAAAGCTACCAATGAGGTGAGCGAAGATTTTTCTCATTTAAAGAAACATCTCGATCTCAATGATGCTCCCAATATTAGGTCGCCAATATACCAGAGGAAATCGATAGCGATCCAAAGACCCTCATAGAAAAGAGCTCATTGGCCTCTTGGAAGCCGCCATCTTACTCGGAAGATGATAACAAAGACGCTACGGAACAAGTAAGCAGTGATTTTGCATAGTTAAAGATAACTCTCGATCTCTATGATTCTCCCAATATTAGGTCTCTATTATCTTAAAGGATGTCGATCGTGTTTCCAAGGAACGGACCGAAAATAACTCGCCGGCTTCTTCGCATTCGGTAAGTGACTTTAAGGAGAAAATCCACCCAACTGGGTGAGGATGCTAAGGGAACACGTTGACCGAACTTTTCTAAGCTATTCCTCCTATTTTCAGCTGGATCCCGTGGTCATAAGATCCGACCAGGCCGAGCTATGTCTACCGGACACATACTTTAGCAAGGTTTGTTGGAGTTAGCATATGCTAATGTCTTATAGAAGTATCCGATATCTTTTTCCCCTTTCAGACCTCGCCTTTGGCTTTGAAAGAGCCCCATGACAAGCAGGAAAACATGGAGGAAAGCAAGCAGGAGAAGGATAAGAATGCTCGCAGCCAGGTGCGGAATTTACGGAATCTACCGAAATTGTTACCACTACTACTTACCATTATGGGCCTTTCAGTTTTTTCATTATGAACCGCTAACCGAGCCGTATGATGCAGAATATCCAGCTTTGGTCACTCAGACTGAAAAAGCCCAGGAGCTAAGCGCCGCTAATCTCGGGAAGATACGCGGCACGCCTAGTTTAAATGATAACCACGTAAAAAAGTGGCTTTACAGCCAATCATTCCATGCATTCGAAAGCAAACAATATGTTGTTGAATCATTGGCAAAGTGCTCTCTACTTAATTACGATGATCAGGCGGAGGAGCCCGAGCCAGTTCAGTGTCCGACCGATATCGCGGAGCTGGTAGAAGAAATAAGTCGCTTGCAACTCCATGACGCAATTCCAGAGTGCTGTTTGGTTAGTATACAGAGCTCGTACAGTAGGCAAACGATTCGCAAACGGTCCATTGCGATCTTTTAGTGATACAGGCCCCCCTCCTGAGAGCTATTGTTTTTTGTCAACCGAACTTTTCATATCTGCTTGCAGACCGATTCTGTGTTTTTGGTGGACAAACCCGAGAGTGCCGTCTCCTCGGGCTTCAAGCTGCCGCCAATGCCGCTTAAGCAAAGTGGCGAGGTCGAGGCCAACATTAAGATCCGTGTGACCCATGTGCGTTTAAGTTCAAATAGCATTATCATTCTATTTGTAATGTGTTTTATTGTGTCCTCTAGGTGTACACCCCCTTTCAGTTCTGGTTTAATTTTGTGGAGCAGATGTACGACACCGTTGTGCTGGCCGAAATGGAATCTGAAATGAAGTAAGTTCTGGCGGACCCGCACCCCACCAGCCTCATTCATCCTTGTTTTCCTTTCCGCAGGAACTTCTACAACGACAGGAACCCACAATATTTGGTTGTGCTACCGAGCTGTTTGCTGAAACCTGGATACATGTGCGTCATTTTAGTTGAAGGCACCTGGCGTCGGGCAAGGATCTTGGGAACACCGCCTTCAGGCGTGGATTCGGTCTCGGTATACTACGTGGACTACGGTTCCAATGCTGATGTCTCAGCCGGTGACCTTCGCTATCTGGCCAGCAATTTTGGGGAATTTCCACCGTTGGCCGTCCGTGGAACACTCTCCTTTATTCATCCAGCGGGCCCCCACTGGTCGCCCGATAGTATGGAACAATTCCACCGCTTGATTATTGGAAAAGAGCTGTACGCTCAGGTAACCGAAATGGATTTGGTGGAGAATATTTTCTTCCTACGCATCTCACAAAACAAGGAGTTTAAACCCTCGGTTAATAAGATGCTGGTTGATGCGAGGCTAGCCGGGAGAAGCAGGCATTATGACCAGCGGCACATAAAGAACAATTTCGGACGACGCCAACGCTATCTTAGAGAGCGCCTGCCCAGGTGTGCTACCTTCTTTCTTATCTGCTAGTGCTGCTTGCTTCTTATTGCTTGGACTTCGCTGTCCGACCCTGCTCTAGTCATAACGATTCTAATTCAAATGAGTCTGTTTATAATATTTGTTGTCTTTTCTCCCTTTTCATATTTTTGATAGCCATGAGATGCTGGAAACGCGCGTGTTTCCCGTGCTAAATGAGGAGTTCGAGGTCGAGTTTGATGGCATTATTTATAGCCCCGCCTTTGAGAGATTCGAAGTGCCCAGCGTAAAGGCAGAGTATAGTTCCCTCAGGCAAGCGCTGGTCGCTTGGATGGCGGCCTACCGCAAGGAGACCGAGCACTGGGGCCGGCTGTACAAAGCGGCTAAAATCAAGCTAAATAAGGCTCAGCGTAAGGTCAGGGAGACCTGGCTTGCTACCGAAGGCAAGGAGGAGAGGGAGACAACAGAGAAACTAGTAGCCCTTGACAAGCGTATAGATGAGCTTACCGTGATGGTAGAGAAGATAGAAGCGGCGGCGGCTGACCCAGTTGATGAACCATCCGATGTTGAGGAAACACCACCCGATGGAGGAATGGATATGGTGGATTGATTAAGCCAGTGATCTTTGAGGAACATTGTAACTGGACACCAAGTCGAAGTAATTGCCACAGAACAGGATTTAAACACTCATTTTAACTACACTATATATATGTGAATATATATATATATATATATATATTTTTAGGATTTTTATGATATTAACTTTGAAACCTTTTTTTTATTTTTTTTTATTTCATAATCAAAGGGGCTTTCCTTTTGTCAAGCGAAAAAGCTTCATAAATACAACAGAGGGTTGTATTAAGAATTTAACCATATCAGACGCATGTACTATTTATGTTTTTCCATTGATACCCAAATTTGACAAAAATATATTTTTTTCTACTACCAAATTTATTGACCAAAAGATCGAACAACGAATTTAATTTTTTCCGGTTACAACTGGTGGGGATTGGGGGCGGACCAAGGCGGCGGTGATGCGGTTACAAGTCAGATTCTCGAGGCGAAAAAGTTGGAAAATGCAATTGGATCCTGGTACTGATGGAATACGGATCCTGGAACTCTACTGCTCCAGAGTTATTGACGAAGTACTCCCGATGAGGCGCCCGGAATGGACGCTGCTGCTACTGCTGATGTGGCTGGTTCATCCTGCTCGGCTCAGGCGTCTCTCCGCCTCGCAGCTGCTCATCCGTGGGTCCGGCGAAGCTTCGGGGCACCGGACAGGCGGACTTGCGTGCGGGAAAGGCCTTGAACCAGGGCATCATCAGCGAAACGCGATGCCAGTTGTTGAGGGCGGGCAGTGGATCCGCCTCTGAATCTATGTTCTTGCCACCCAATGAATTTCGGGGCATTGGCTGCTGAGCCGGGTGGCCAGATAGGGTAGTTGATCGAGTGGCCACGAGGGGAGTCATGTGCTCCTCGGCGGCCAAGGGGGCTGTGCGCATCTCCTGGTCGGAGGACAAAGTCACTTGCTGGCACTGGGAGTGGCGATTTCGGTAATGTTGATGGGATCGGGCATTTTGGGCTGGGTCGACGTGGCATAAAGGGTTCTCAGTGGTGGTGGAGCTGAGCGAGAAGCGGCCCAGCGGCAGGAGCGAGGTTTTCTCGCGCATGTGCAACCGCCGCCGCTGCTGCTCCGCCTCCTTCTCGTCCACCTGCTTCAGCCGCCGATGACCCTCTTCCGGATCCTCCTGCCCCTCATCAGAGAAATCGGCCTCTAGCCTGAGGCGCTCCTCCTGCCGCCTAAAGCGCTCCTCCGCCAGCTCCAGCTCATCCGTCTGACTCCTGAAGAAGCGTTCCTGTTGCTGATGCTTGACCTGATGCTGCTGCCATCGCCCTTTCGCATTATCGTCATTCCCCTCCTCCTCCGCCGCCGATAATGCCTGCTCGCCACGAAGGAAACGCAGCTCCTCTTGATCCTCCTGTCCCTCCTCGGAGTATTCGGCCTCCAGCCTACGGCGCTCTTCCTGCCGCCTGAAACGGTCTTCTGCCAGCTGCAGCTCGTCTTCCTCCTGTTCCCTGAAGTAGCGCTGCTGTTCCGCCGCCAGCTCCTCCTCGTCCACCAACAAGTCCAGCTGGCTGGGCGTTAGGTTTCGATAATCCGGGCACAGAGGATTCTGTTGCCTGCAACGATATATCATTAATTTATTATTCATCAGTCTCTTGGTCTTATGGTAATCTGAGACCTAAGGTTTCAGGCTTATTTATTATCCCTTTATAAAATATATATATATTATAATTTATATATTACCCTAAGGAACATAAACAATTAAGTGAGAAATGTAATAAACTAAAAAAAATTAACTACTATCACATTTTTCTGTGCTAGTTTGGGAGATTGCTATGATAATATATATATATATATATATATATATTAAAATTAATTACTAATTTTCCGAGATGTATGATTGTGTTTATAGGATTACGCAGTTGAGGAGTTGGGTGTTAGGTGTTATGTAAGTGCGATCTGATGTGAAGAAGCTTAACCTTATCTCCGGCTGATGCTGGGCCGTTAGGCGTCGCTGGACAACCTTGACCTGGCGCTGCAGATTCTGACGTGACTGGTCGTTCCCATACGATATCCGCTTCGCCGCCCGTTCCCGCCGATCCAGGGCATCGCGTCTGGCATCAGCCACCGCCTGCATCTTGGCCGTGGCCCGGAGGTCGGCGCGCATAAATCCCCCTACACCGGCCTCGGTCATCTCGGCATTCCGGCGGGATAACTGCTTGCCAAGTTCACGGGAACGGATCAGAGCTTCGGCACGCTGGTGGAAACGCCGCTGCTCCGGCGTAATGCCGGCAAATCGCTGATGCGGATGGTGATGGTGGTGCTGGCGCCGACGCACACTGTGGCTGGCCGAAGTCGGTGAGGGGGCGGTGCCGCCACTGGCTCTGGTGGCGGTATTGGCGGAGTTGGAGACGCCAGCAACTGGGCCGCCGCCCTCCTTGATCTCCTCGATTTCGCGAAAGAGCCGCTTCAGCCTCACCTGGCGCATCTTCAGCTCGATGGTGCGATCGTTGAACTCCTGGATCCGTTCGTACTCCTCCCGCAGCCGCTGCAGCTGTCCGTTTTTCTTGCTGTTGTTGAACATGCGCCGGAAGTACGGCGTGGACTTGATCTGATACGACATGGTCGCTGGACTGGATTTCACTCGGTTTTCAACTCGATTTGTTTGTGGGTTTCGCGAATTCGTGGTTTCTCTATGTTTCAATGGCACTTGGAAATTTTGCAGCGTCCTAAAGGTTTTGTAACGAAACTGGATACGTGTGATTTGAAGGTTAGTTAGAAAATGGCAGCGGGCAAGTGGAACACCTTTGACGTGACAACCCGAAGCCTACTGATGAAAGCTAAATATAAGGAATATTGAATCGAAGACGACAAGGCCTACTTGCAGCAACGTAAAAGTTGACTAAAAGTTAATATGTTAACATAACCTAAAATCTACAACGCAGGATCTGTACTTATGGTAGCGTTGCCATATCGGTACATACAGCTGCGGTCAAAATAATGGCAAGAATAATATATTCTTGTTCATTATTATCTTTTCTTATTCCCAGTGTTGTTATCAAGTAATAGTTAAACAAAATCTACATTTTCAGAGCTCTTATTTTGGGCTCAACTGTGTATGCGTGTGAGAAAGCCATGAATATCTGTAAATTCCATCTGGCTGCCTATCGGTTATCGGTTCCATCGCCAAAGCCCAGCGTTGCTCTTATTTTGACGATTGAGATTGCAGAACCCTGAATCGCGTTATGCAGCGTCAGTCAGGAACTCTGATTACTAGCCACCTGCCAGGTGGCGATCGGGTCCTGATCCCCACTCAGCTCCTGCCACACAGAAGACAATTGGCTGCGAGAGGACCACTCCTACATATGTGGTAAGCGGTTAACCATTAATCCAGTTGCAGCAAGTGATCCGTATATGATGGCCAAGTAACTAACACTAATCCCACCAGTACACTTCGAAGTGTTTTAATAGTCTCACTGCATTCTAGGGATCAAAGTCCCGCGCTAAGCACTCATCTTAAGCTACTTAGTTGATTGCCTTTAAAAGTTACCACATCCCCCATGCGACCGAACACGATTGTGCCTATTCTATAGTTGAGATAACTTTTGCAATAACTTTTGCTTTCTTTTTTCCAGGACTCGGAGATGGAGGCGTAGTCCTTGACGACTAGTCGGTGCAACACCTGTGCGGGGACCGGGAGTGGGAGGTGGAGCGCTCAGCAGGGTGCGTTGTCGATTAGACGCTTGAATGGCTGCACCCTGCCGTCTGCGCCCAGGAGCCCAACTCCCTACTCTCCCTGTCAGCGCGAAATTGGCTAACGGACAGCTCGGCGCACATGTTCGATTATGGCCGAATCGAGCGACCGAGCAGAACCGGCGGCACATGACCTGGACACAGTGCTGGCAGGTATCTCTAGGTGGCTGTACCTGTACCTGGGCACGTGTATTTCTATATCTGGAAAAGGTACGAATAACTACTCCGTATAACACTTGCATCTTCTAAAATGAATTGTACATTGTACAGCTTATCTGTGGTCTGATTGTACTACCCTAGAGCAGCAATAAGCTACCCAAAGCAGTATAATTTAACACTCAGAAACAAGTAAAATTAAAATAATAGCATCTTATCGTGTAGTTAACTTATAAACACATGTATGTATATACTATTCACCCTTTAAAACAGTTGCCAACAATAGGTTCTCCACTAGCTGAATATCAAATCTAATTATTGTACCTCTTGTTTTACTATTTCAAGGAAGCGGTACCTATCCCACATCCCTGGACGCGATTACTGGATGGGAGGAGGTTCGTCGCTGCCTCTGTCACGTTTTTATGTGCTTCACTGAGTGCGCGGGGATGATGAGCGGGCAGCGGGCTGCGGGCGCAGGCGCAGCTCAGCTCAGCTGGTCTCCGTGTCCGTCTCCGCTCCGTCTCCGAGCTGAGCTCCGCTCGGCTCTTGGGAGACCGTCGCATTCCGTGGCCAGTCGCAGCGCGAGACGGTAGCCAGGTCGGACCATTGCTCTAGCTTCCTCTCAGCTGCACAACTCCGTACGACGACTCCGCCAGCGAATCCAGTTCAGTTCAGCTTGACAGTCCAAGCGACGTTAATTTTTTTCCGTGAGTGTCTGTGTGCTTATTGTAACCTACGGCGTGACTTGCGTGAAGGTGCGCCATCACCCGGACACCATGATTGTCAACATGCCCGTCAATGGCGCGGGCAGTGCATCCAGCCTCAGTGCGAACAATAACAACAACAACAGCCAAGCCACCAATCAGAACGACGCGAGCAACGGAGCTGCCGGCGACTACAACTTCCTCAAGCGAAAGTTCGAGGAGGAGCAGGAGCTGGCCTTGGGTCACGACTACGAGCCCATCGAGGCGAATCCGTGGAAGAAGCGCCACCTGGACTATGACGCCGGCGACCTGCAGTTCCATCTGCAGCTGGAGCCGCCGGTTGGCGGTACAAATCCGCAGGTCCATAATCCGCCCACAGCCGCTGCCCCCGCCCAATCCTCGACCTCCTCCTTCATCAACGATCTCTTCGCCTACGACACAAGTCTCCTGGTGCCCGCCGCCGCCTATTCGCATTGTCCGCCAGCGAGTGCTCCGCTGGAGGACAACGGCGGCTGGACGGGCGGCGAGCTGCTGGAGCTGGATCATCGTTACAACTCCGGCTTGCAGGCCGAGTTGGGTCAGCTCAACGCCACCTTGCCGCCGCCAGCGCAGAGCTCAACGGGCGCCTCGCAGGCGCCTCCACAAAACCAAAATCAAAGCCAGAATCCCAATCAAAACCAGAACTTTCTGGTGCCCCAGAAGCAGCGGATATTGACGGCGGGCAGACGCACTTCCTCGGGCTCGGGCTCGAGCTCGGGCACGGGTCCAGGGCCGGCAACGGGAACTGGGGCTAATGAAGCCTCCGAGGCAGACTTTGAGGACAAGAACCTTTCCTGGCTGCTCAACTTCAAGTTCGACGAGTTCCCGCACCTGTCGCCGCACAATCAGGGCCACAATCAGGCAGTGGGCCTGCCGGAGGGCAGTGCCACTCCGGCGGCGGTCAGCACATCGCCCTGCAGTTCCGCCTCGCCCACATCCGCCTCAGCATCGGCCGCCTCAGGCACAAACTCAAGCCACTCGCTGGGATCGACGGTGATGGATCAGCGGGTCAGATCGCCCAAAAGCTGCGCCAACGCGGCGATGGCAACGGCGGGCACAGGCGATGCAGGCGGAGGATCAGGAGGAGGTGCTGGTGGCGCCGGTGCCGCAGTTGCTGCTACTGGAGGCGTTCCCGGCGTGAGCTCCACCAAAACGGGACGCAAGTTCGAGGAGTTGGTAATGGAGGTCACCTCGGAGCTAGACGGCAACGATATGATCGTGGCAGAGCATGTGGTCGTCGAGGATACAACGTCCAAAGCGTGAGTACTTATAAGAAGGGAGTCTCTTTGTCCACCAGTAGCTACATATGAACCCACCCCATAGGAACCAACTTTCCTGAAGATGCAGTGAAGCTAGGGAAAGTAGTTAATGAAGAAAAATAAATCGATCTAAACCCGTTAATACATTTAGTAGGAATTTGAGGCCTAATTCTATGTATTTATGGTTTTGTTACTTCTTTAAAGTCCACAAATTGGCTCTTCTTAGATACTTTTTTGTGGATAAATGTGATATTTTAATATATGCATATTCTTTATAAATTTCACGATTTTAAAAGTCCTTATATATGCCATTCTTAGATAGTTTTCTTTGGGGATAAATGTGATTTTCTAATGTCTGTATATTCTTTATAAATTTCACGATTTGTGCGTTCTCCATTTGCCTTGTGCCTCCCTCCTCCAATCGATGCCGCCGCCGACGACGAACCGCACCCCCACCGTCGACGAATGAATGAACGAATGAACCACCCGACCCGACCACTGATTCACCCCACACCCGAATCCACCTGGCTGAAACCCGAAACCAACCACCGCAAAACAAGCAGGCCAAAGAAACCACCGTTCACCTACACGGAGCTCATCGAATACGCCCTCGAGGACAAGGGTGAGCTGACTGTGTCGGGCATATACCAATGGATATCGTAAGTACTCCAACCCACGCCCAACCCAACCCAGCCCAGCCCAGCCACCCCCTGAATCCACCCCTGTTGATGGCCGCCATTTTGGCATATGTATGTAGTTCGGGGTAGGAGAGAGCGCGCCAGCCGGATGCAATTAAACAAATCTCAAGCATTTCTCCTGGGCATTCCCGTTGGCCATTTGGCTTTGCTCCTTGCTCCTTGCTCCTTGCTCCCTGCTCCTGACCCGGCGAGGTGTTGCTCATGTCGCTGTTGTTTCTGCGACTACTTCTCCTCCTGGTTGTTAACCAAACAACAAGCTGGGAAAAGAAGCAGCAAGAGCGGCAAAGAGTGCCAAAAGTTTGCAGCTCGTGCAATTTATGGGCACTGAAAATTGCATTTTCCCTGTCCGGGGCTTACAGTGAGCAACCAAAAAATGTTGCTAGGCTGCGATTAGTTAGTTGTTCAACAAGTTGTTTGGCATTTCCTAGCTCTATTTATCAGATATGGGTAAAGCCATATATATACAAGGACACATTGCTCGCACCCTTTAAAGAGATCTATTTCTTGGATCTTGCTTCGCATGTTTAGGTTAATTTCGAGGAGTTTATGGAATTCCCATAAGGAAATATTTCAGTGGGTCTCTCTGGGATTTCGTTTTCAGGCTATAACTCTTGAGGATTCTGATCTTAAGCCTGATCTTATCTCCTTTATAAGAACAATCTGTCTAAATAAGAACCTTTACTATGAATGTTCCATTGGAGAAATTAATATATCAATTGCATTAGGTTTGGAGGTCATTAAGATTTCGTTTTAGTAAAATTAGCATTGGAAGTGGAAAGCCTTCGGGCTTCCTGTCTTTCTGCCACACATGTATGCCTCTGGTCCCCCCAACTCCTTGCCTCTGTTTGATGTCATTACCTAGTTTCAAGCCCCCTCTCTGTTCCCAGTCCGTAGTTTCCCCAAAAACCAGAAGTTGGAAAATATCAATTCGACAAGAGCCGTAAACGAAGAGAACCGTAAACTTTTAACACATTTTTCAAGGTTCATTAATTTGGCATTTCCCTTGTCCCCTTCAGCCCCCGCTCCCGCTCCCGCTCCTGCACCTGCACCGTTCTTGGGGCCCAGGAGCAGGGAATCAGTGTAAATATTTGAAGCCGCAGCCGAAAATGTTGCGTGTAAATATCCTATATAAATTTACATACAAAACCACCCCGTCGTGGGTTTGGGGCGGCAAATAATTTATGACATTTGCCCATCACCTGCGCACCGCCGCCCCTGCATTTAGTGTAATGAGCCGGCAGTCCAGCTCGCCGTGCTCCTTGCTCCTTGCTCCTTGCTCCTTCGGGCCCGCCTGCTGCCATAAGTTTCTGGTTCGGCGTTTGGAGGAACTTTTCATTAACCATTCACAAATTTACTTTGTGGAAGCGCGCACTCCTCCCTGTCGCCTTGGGTGGTTGCCTGGCGGGCGGAGTTGCCTGCCAGGGACGTGTCCTCATACAGTCAAGGCGAAACTGGCGCCTGCGCTCTGCCGATTCCCCCCTATGACGGAGTGGAACTCGGACTCCCGCTCCACTCAGCAGTTTACTGGCGTCCCCTTCCAACGGCAATTTAGGGAACTTGGAACTCGCAACTCGCCCACGCGACCCGTGGAACCCTCACCCTGCGCCAGCTTAATCGCTTCGCCCTTCGTCCCGAGTCCTGGCAATTGTCCATGAAATTTCCACGCTGCTCGCCGCTCGCCGCCCAGAATAATTATGAATTGCGGGGTTGGAGGAGTCCCTTCCGGCTTTTCTACACCTTTTACATGCATCATTGCATCCACGGGATCAGGTGTTTGACATGCCCATGCCCATGCCCATGCCCATGCCTTTTCCGAGGAGGAAGGAGGGAGACTGGCGAGCAATTACCCGACCAGGGTTTAAGGGGTTAAGTGGGTTAAGCGGGGGTTGGTCCGCCTGCGCCTCCGCCTGTCCTTCCGGTCAATTTCGAAATGCATATTGAGTGTTTATGGGATGCAGATCATGCTTGATCGCCCAGGGAGGACATGTGGCAGGATCAGTGGCATATTGAACGCGAGGGCATTCATTCCCTTGGAACGACCGCAACTAGGATAACTATCAAAAATTAGGACTCAACCTCCCCGAGCCAGGAACACCCAGTTTCTGTTGCTTTTTTGTAAGAGTTATGATATTCACATTAGGTTGGAAACGTTACTTTTTCTCAAATAATCATAATATAATTTAATATCCTTATATATAAGTACTTTACTTTGTCTTGCGCAGTTTATAATCTGATTTTGAGAACCAGAATCCAGTTATACTTCGTTCTTCGGTAAACAAAGCTTTAAGTGGCCAGAAAGTGTCATCAAACCTCAAATTACTAAATGAAATGGATGCTAGCTTAATCATATTGAAGCCCTACATCCATTGGCTTCATGGGTAATATAACTTGAGACAGAAGACGCACCTCCAACCCCTTAAAGTTTAAATGTTGTTGATGAAGCTCATCAGTCCAGGCTAGTCGCTCTGTCTGTCTCTTTAAGTCAACAGATCTCGGAGACTATGTGGGTCCCAGTAACATTATTTTCTTAAAATACAGTATAATTGAACGATTAATTCATTAATTAAACGCACAAGGCCTTGGGTACCAGGTATCTCGCAGCCAGGCACACTCGCCTTAGTATTCCTACTTGTCTAGAAGTTAACTTGCCACTAAAAGTTAATATTCGAGGGCTTGACATGTCTGCTAGCCAAGGTTGATATCGATTTGGCCTTTGAGTAGAGAGTGTACCCTGAAGAAACCAACTTCTTCGCCTAACTGCGATGATCCAAGATCGAGTCCGATGGTCTTGGGATATCTTGGGCTTTGCCTTGCCATCGGGAGGCGTGGCCGGCTGGAAGTTACGCCCAGTGGAGCGCAGGAAAAAATTGGCAATTGCCATTAAAAAGTTTTTCATTTTGCCCAACCGAAATGAGGCAACTTTCTACTTCTGACTCTGTGCTCCTTTCTGGCCATAAATCCAAGCAATTTCTTTTATTGGCCGGGGACCAGGGACAAGGGACAAGGGACCAGGGACCAGGGACCAGGACGACGGGCAGAGGATGTGGACGAGCCAACGAGCCGCAACAATTTATGAACTGACTATAGCGCAGTGCAATAACTAACCGTGTCCTGTGCCCCCTAGCCGCCGCCCCCTTCAGATGTATACTATATTCGCATACTGTATATATACATATATATAATAAATGCAGAGCTGGATCCGGGCGGGGCCAGAAGTAGTTGCCCAGTCTGGTGGCCCGGTCCTTGCTGCCATGTCAAAAAAAAAATGAAGCTCTCGCCGGAGAGCGAGGCGAGCCGAGGCGAGGCGGGGAGTGTGTGCGAGGAGAGTTGGCTTGCGTGCCAGGCACTTCCAGACACGGCCCGGCCCGGCCCATTTGGGTCTGAAGCCGTAGCCCGGGCCAGAGCCAACCAACTAGTCCGAGCGACCATCGCAGCCTATCAGGCCAGGCCCAGGCCCATCCTGCCCTGGCAGCCATGTCTGACGCGGAGCCGAGGCCGCAGGACGGCACGGATAGTCAATTGCATTTCATTTCCAATCGTGCCGGACAGCCACTGGAAGATACCACACTCTACGGCTCCCATTGCTCCTAGTAGCACCTAGTCCACAGTCCTATCCTGCAAATGCGGATTCCGTACACAAAAAGGAAAATAAGGATATCAGCAAATAGAATAATTCCTTTAACGATTGGCAAAGAACAATAAGGCAATAATAGTGGTAACTGATTTAAAACCCATATTTCTGTAATTTTCATACTATTATCCCAATATATTCTAGATCTATAGACACCATTTAGTTAGTTATAAACTACACTTCTACTCTTATTTGTTTGATTCATAGAGAGTTGCGATTAGGAGAGCTTTATATAATTTGTACTTTATATTAATTGTTAAAACCAATCAAGAGCTTTCCATTTAGTTGTTAGGTCTTTTGGCGAGTACTTTTACTTGTCTTCTTGTCATTACAGTATGTTGGCGCGGTGGAAGATTGGATCTTTAATATCACCAGAAATGTCAGCAATCTCCTCACTTGTATATTTTTATATTATCCCTTACATTATTACAATACCTTTCTCTTTGTGACTTACTTCTGTCTTGAGTTATAAAGTACTTTATGTCTGCTTTTTTTAACCTCTGAAATTCTTGGGGGTTGAGAACTTGAAAGCTCAGAAATATTTGCTACTAATGAAGTGATGTTCTGACCGAAACAGTAAAGTAAAGTATATATATATATATATATGCAAATGACGGTTATTATCTACGGACTGGGACTGGGAACAAGAGTGGGGTGTAAAAGGGGCATGGGAGCGACGAGGACATGCCGTGTATTTCGACAATTTCGTAGCGAAAGCCACCTTTCCTCCTTTCTCGAAGTCAGTCTGTCAAATTCATTGACAACGATGACGACGCTGATAGCAGGTATTTGATTTTTACCTTTAACTTAGCAAAGCCACTCAGGCAACCATTCAACCATCCAACCCACCTGGGAGCCTCCAACCTCCAAAGAGATCCCACTAGCACTGCCTCGCGGAATCCCATCCCCTGGAGTCCATTCGAGTGGGGAACTACGTGCTTGAAGCCACGTTGACAATTCGACAAGTGCGCCAAAGCGTGATATATATACAGTGGCAGGCATATATAGGGCTCGAGCTCTTCCACCACACCAGATATCTGGAGAGATAGGATGTATGTATACACGAATATACAGAATCGATTGGCCGGGGGTGCATGCTGATGATTAAGCCCAGACAGTCATGCAGCTCCCATAAACTATCCGCTGGGTACTAGCATTTGTTGACTTAATATTTTGAAATTTACAAGTGCAAGGCGCGACTCGAAGTTGTCCTCGCTGATAACTGAAGGAAGTCTTTAAGCTTAAAGAATCGACTAAACGGGTATTCCTAGCTTCCTAGCAAGTAAAGTAAACTAGAGACTAGAGGCTAAGATATGATATTTCATTTGTCTGACATACTTTCATACCTCAATGTAAAAACCCTAAGGAGGTGGAGGTTTGTCGGATTTTCCTGGAAGTCATAGGGGTCTGGGATGGCCCGTTCTTCACCGTTATCTCCTTACACCTGAGCGAGCCTGCTTGGAACAGGCAGAACCAACCACCTAATGGCTAATGGAGTTGAATCCATTTATCTGCTCCCTGCTCCCTGCTCCCTGCTCCGGACTCGCAGTCCTTGGTGCGGAGGCAATTTCAAGTGCCACATCATTCGACGACTCCACCGGTTGATGCGTCATGACGGGCTGCGTGCCAAAGCCTCGCGAGTCCACGGATACGATCCGATCCCTCCCACGTGCTACGTATCTGCTCCACACACACACCCACCCACCCATGTGCGGACTGTGTGTGGGGGTCATTACGGACTCCACTCCGCTCCGGGGATTTCCATATTTCACTCCATTTATGAGTCGTCATTGCTCCCAAATGAGAGAAGGAAGGAGAGCGTCGAGGAACATTCGAAAAGGAAAATCGGGGAAAACGATTTTGAAAGAAACGAAGAACGGAGGAGTTGCGGCGCCCGGGCTCAGGCTCAGGCCCAGACCAGTGATTTTTGGGCCCAGTTCGCGTGCTGAAATGTTTTGGATTGCTTTCGGAGCCGGAACGTGGGCGTGGATCAGTCGGGGGCAGTGGCAGTTAACCAATGACACAGCCTGGTCCACCCCCTTTCCTCTGCTTTCCGCTTTTCACGGGGGTTGTTTTTCCGCCTCCGAGCGGCGCGTGTCGCCCACCCCTCCCCTCTCTCTCTCTCTCTCTCTCTCTCTCTCTCTCGGTGTGTCGTAATTTGAAATACTTTCCATTTTGTTGCCCGCACCCCCCGCCCACTAGTCCACCACCGAACTATCCACAGCCTAAACCCAAACCCAAACCCAACCCCAAGCCCAAGCACAGTCGCAGCCGCCCGACCACCCTTGCCAGGAATCCTGGCACGCGATGTCCTTTCCGGTCGTCGTTGTTTCCTCTTTACATCCAGCAGGGGAGTGGGCTGATTGTGGGCTGGCTTCCACCCAGACATGGAGCATACTCCATTTTTTCCCATCCATTTCTTCCGCCTCCGAAATCGCCTGTTCGTGACTGACTACCAAATACGGAGTAACGTTAAACAAAATCGAGCAGAGCCGCAGAGCCAGAGCCGCAGCCAGAGTCAGAGCCAGAACCAGAGCCAGAGAGAACGAAGACGAAAAAGAAACGACGCATAATTTGTGCCAGTGGAGCTGTCCGTGTCCGTGTCCCTGTCCATGTCCCTGTCCCTGTCCGTGTCCATGTCCATGTCCGTATTTCCTCATTCAAGTATTCCCTCCAGCGAACACATATTTGTGTGAGTCTGCCGCAGTGCTGTGCCCATGCTGCGCCCGTACTGTGCTGTGATGACGTGTTTCGTGGAAATTGCCTCGTTTCCGCTGTCCGTCTGTCCGCTCACGTGTCCGTGTCCGGGATTGGTTGGTCCAAAAAGGGGCTGCAACTGCTTATTGCAATTGGTCAAAAAGGCACTTGGGCTAACTGGCCAGTGAGTGGCTCTCTTGTCCGTGTCCTGAGTGCAAGGGTAATATATACGCAGAGGCAATTCGAGAAGGGAAACCCTGCCCCACAGGGGTTCCAGAAGATCCCCTTGCTGGGGGATGGTATTTAACAATTATTTGATTTTATTTGCCTTTTTTGTTAGAGATCAGCTTTGGCCTAACGACCCCATAACTTGTGCCTTTCAGCGATCGCTTTCCCTACTACAAATCGAACGACGACCGCTGGAAGAACTCGGTGCGACACAATCTGTCCATTAATCCGCATTTCCGCAAGGGCGTGAAGGCGCCCCAAGGTGCCGGGCACCTGTGGGCCATATCCAGCGGCGATTCGGCGGAGAATGTGCTGGCCTGGGAGCATGTAAGTGATAGCTTGATGCCGAACCAAACCCAAAGTAATCACGATCTTTATGTAGAAGAAGCAGCGTCTGGACTTGTTCTTTAAAATGGAGTCCATCAATCGGGAGCGCATCCAGCAGCACCAGCAGCAGCTCCAGCAGCAACAGCAGCATCAGCAGCATCAGCAACAGCAGCAGCAGCAGCATCAACACAATTGCCACTCGCCCCAGCAGCAGCAACATCAGACTCAACAACACGCAACGCAGGCCAGCAATTGTCTCTACGATGAGGCGGCGGTAGCCGCCGCTACGCTTACCCAGGAGATGCTGCAGCAGACACCCGGGGGCGGAAGCGAGGCTTCTCAGAAACATGCCCATGCCCATGGCCATCACAACCATCACCAGCAGAGGCTGCTGCCCTTCAATGATCTGCTGAGCGACGACGAGCTGCGAAAGACGGCGGGCCAGATCCTGAATGGAATCCATCGCGAGGTGGAGGTGCAGTCGGTCAACTCCATCATCAGCACCTACCACGATGTGCTGCTAGATAATGGTGAGAAGAGCATGCCTCGTTGCCACCCTCCATACTTACTTGCCTTTACTCCCTCAGAAGACTATCTCAATCCGATACACAAGGACGTCGTGGTCACGGAAAGCGGTCTGCGCCAGCCACATGGCAATCTGGGCAATAGCCTGGGCAACAGCAGCCATATGGGCGGCAGCTCGCAGTACTACATCACCGAGATCGATCCCATGGAGCTGGGCATCCAGATGTCGCACCAGGTGGAGCCCTCCGAGGAGGAGGTGCTCTTCAGCGACGAATTCAACTTGAACTACTTTGGCTACAATCCCGGCAGCGACATTGTCGCCTGACCGCGCAACAGACATCAACAGACGCCAGGCGCTGCTCTAGTTCCAGCTCCAGCTGCAGCTGCTGCTCCCGTTCCCGTTCCCGCTCAGCCAAGCCATTGATCCTGCTCCATGCCATAACAACAATCGTAATTGTAGCCGATACTCATAAGCCAACTATAAACGAATACTAGTCACACTTTACCCACACTTACCAGTAACCACCTAACGACTGTAGGAAGCGCTGTCTCAGCCCTGTCCAAGTCCTAGCCCCATTCCCAGTCCCAGCCCTAGACCCAGACCCAGACCGTGTACCTCCCGTTCCCATTTCGTACTCCAGCCCTTTCCCCTATGTAATTGTATAGTCTAGTCTTGAGTGTACCAAAAGCCCATTTTTTTGTCAGTACTTTAGTTGAATACCTAGAGGATAAGTAGCTTGCTAGCCCTAAGTAACATACATATCCCTATATCTATCTGTACGCATCTGAAGATATGCATACTTAGCCCTTGCTCGTCTCCGAATTTAGTTAAGTGTTTTTACATGTAGCCGAATATCCGTAAATGATACCAGGTCTCCTCGTATGCGTTACCAAGCATTGACTAGAGCGAACGGAGTATACTAATCCTAGTGCGTAGGGAACTGTTTACCCTTACCCATGTCCGTAGAACTAATGGCACCTAAACTGGTTTTATTCATTATGGCAAAATAAATCTTTTTTTTATTAAGAAACAAAAATTAAATCGGGGCTTAGCAACGAGTGTTTGTTATTACTACAGCTCCAGTTTCCTTCTCATGAGAATTCAGACTTGAGAATTATAAAGTCACTTTCATGTCTAAAAATAGCAGCGCTCAGCAGAGGCATCAACCAATTGGACGTGGTTGTAAAACAAACTGTATATTCTCTGCCTGAATGCTTCATATACTTGGGAATGCATTTTAGAACAATTAATGCTTAAATAATCTGATGATTTAATGGAATATACAAAATATGACGTATTTTATATTTTTATTAATAAGAGATTCAGCTTTTATTATAACTTCGATTACTCAGCAAGCTATATTTTTCCCAAGGTTCCGTTGGAGAGAAATGGCGCCACATGAATATTGATCCGGCGACGTATTTGTTTTCGAAAGGTTTAAGAATTCGCTATTCGTATTTGTTTTCGTACCAATGGATAGTCCTTTTTGGGGGAATACGTTTCTCGGAGATCGGGGAGGCCTATTTAAAAACTTTACTTAATATTAATACAGTCAATAGTAAAATAAGATTTGCTAGAGTTCGAAATTTGTTTAGCCGCTTTTGCCACCTCGCTTCGCTTCCCGATCTGATCGCGCAGAGGGAGCTAGTGCGGGCTCTTCGCACTAATTTCTTATTGACTACTCGTATTTGTTTTCGTATCAATGGATAGCCCCATTTGGGAGATACGTTTCTTGGAGATTAGAGAGGCTTATTTATAAACCTAGCTTAATATTATTAAAGTCAATTGTAAGATAGGATTTGTTGGAGCTCGAGATTTGTTTAGCCGCTTTTGCCACCTCGCTTTTCTTCACGATCTGACAGCGCAGAGGGCGTGTTAATTGCGCGGCACCTGGCGGCAGCTGAAGCAGCCTGTAGCACGTCTTATCGATCGTAGCTCCGCACTAATTTCTTTGAACTTCCATTTCCAGTTGATTTTGGAACTCGGAAAAGTGTAAACGTGCGGCGCCGGCTTGCTAACGCTACTCCTGACTTTGTGTTTGCTGCCGCCACACTATTGTTTTTACGTGCGCGCGTTCCGTGGCTTTGTTTGTGTTTTCGTTTGCTCGGTCAAAAATCACTTGTTTGTTTGCCGCTGGCTCCGAAGATGTTTGTTCGATTGTTTTATTGTTGTTTTTTGTGACAAAAACTAAGTCGCACTGCGAGAGAGAGAAAAACCAACCAAAGAAGACGGGAAAGAGCATCGGCGGCGTGTTTTGTGTGTTTTTTGTTCAAGTGAAAGCGTGTGAAAAGTGGCCAACAACACTTGAGGTTGAAGCCCTCTCTCGCGCTCAATCTTCGCTCTCTCTCTCTCTCTCTTGGAGGGAGGAGGTGCTGCGCAATCCAAGAAACCAGGGTACCAGGAGACCAGGAGTCCGGGTGACCCTCCAACATCCTCCCATATCGTGCCAGTTCTGTGGCCAGCTCAAGCTTCCGGTCGACATGAAACCGCAACTGTTGCATCGCCACAGACACAGCTGCAGCCACAGCCTCCGCCCTTCGTCTTAGCCGCAGGTGCAGCCAGGTAAGTGAATACCCCTGGGTAGGATCGGTGACCAATTGGCTACGGTCCGATAACAGGCCGGGTTACGACACCCAGCTAATCTGATTAGTTGGGCAGTCCATCAATCATCCCATCAATCGGCGATCTCCGTTTGGCCTGGGAAGTGATTCTCCTCCTATCGGAGAACCACACTACACTGAAATTAAATTTTATTCAAAGAGGGATCAATTTGGCTCTTAATTTGATCAAATTAGTACCAGTATATGCCCAATTAGGCAGTAACAACATATACATAAGTTCGTATAACAGCTTTGAGATATTGCAGATAAATACGATGCAAATATATATATTCAATTAATATCGAGAAAATCTTTATTAAAATTTAAATCAGATTTAAAATATTAATTTATCGACTTGATAGCTGCTTACATTTTTTTAGTCGGTACCCGTAGGGTGCAATATATTTCACAGACAGAGGGAGAAATATAGAACACACATATATTATTGATCAGGATCACCAACCAAGTCGATTTAGCCATGTCCTGTCCGTCTGTCCGTCCGACCATATAAAACCAGAGATCTCAGAGACTATAGGAGCTAGAGCTAGTTGTTGAATGGGAAAGCAAGATGGAAACGGGTTCAAGCAGGGATCAGTGGAGGTTTCACTTGCATGCTGATCATGGATGTCTGTCAAAAATTCATGATTCTTTTCGTTTCCAATCTACCTACTGAGAATAGAGACTTATTGGAGATTAATTTGGTATGCCTTCTCCGAAAGACCTAGGCACTGGATAGGATTTAGGTTCTGCGAGCTGTGACAAGTGCTCAGCCTAATACCTCTGGGCTCCGAATACTCCGATACCAGAGACTAAAGATCTATTTATTAATCTATATCAAAGCCCAAATTCCACATATATCAGCCCGCAATCAAAAGATTTGGAGGCAGAAAATCCGAATGACAGATTCATGGCTCCCGAAGGTCTCTTTACAGCGACAAATGAATATTTTCTCGCCATTTTTTGGCCACAACTCCACTAATATCTTGCTTGGTTCTTTTTTTAATGTTTGCCCCGCTGAATTTGGTGGCTCTGTGTTTGGCTTTTTGGCTTTGGCTGCTACGGGCTCTCATTCAGACAAGTAGTTGGGGTTTCGGGGTCAGCCAGCGGCTCTCGATGCGTTCGTATACGTGATGTATTTTTGCCATATTTCAAGTGCTGCTGATTGATGGCTAAGGCTTGCTTCAGATTTTGAAATTGTAAGTTTTTTCTCCATGTTTTTCTATGGCTCAAGCAGCAAATCGTAATGAGAGAGATCCAATTTTTATTATTATTTTATTTATTAATTTAATGCCAAATCAGTCCATAAAAATTCCCTGAAGTCTTGAAAACATCATTTTCGACCACTGTGCATGGCTCTCTACCGTGTCTGTGGCTGTGTCCCCAATGCCGTAAAATTTGCGTAGCTGCTGCTGCGACTTTGTTGATTTTCCCCGATCTCGACTCGATTTTCACCTGCCCAAGCAACGCCTTCAGGTGCGTAGCTCCGCTCGGCTCGGTCCAGCTCTGGTAATCGATGCGTTCGCAAAATGCTGTCCCGTTAAGTGTTGTCGCCGCCAACAGATTGTTAATTGCTGTCGTTGGTCGGTCGCCAAACCCGTACAGTGTGTGTGTTATATGCTATATAGTATATAATTTATAATATGTACATATATATAATATTCTGTGGTCATAGGGAGGGAGCAACATCGGGGCTCCGAGAGGCAGAGTCTGCGCGAACTGCCATGTAATTAAAACCATGAGCGATATCCGTAGGCTGTTCGACGATTTCTTATGTAAAAACGTAAACAATAATGAAAGCAAATCAACTGAAAACTTATGGATTATATATGTTCCAAAAGCCCAGTAGGTGTTTCGGAGGTTTCGATTCTCGAGGGACTTGAACAAATGTATCCAGATTATCACTAGGACGGCCAAAAGTACACACATTAAATGCCCTTAAGATTGATTGATCATAAAATAAGGTTTTACCTTCCAATCCTTCATCTAATAGCTAGCTATATACATATATGGGGTATGTATAGGGTATAAATACGAGAATAGACAGCAGACAATGAGTAGAAGAAATTTCTTTAGACGAAACTTGCAATTTCTGCTCAATTGGAGCAACAAGTCGCAACACATGTGTGTAAGTCTGCGAATATATAGCCAGCAGACAAGACAGGCAAATGTCAATTTAGCAATTGTTCAAAGCAAATTGCGTGAGACTCAAACCAGTTGGAGCTGAAGTCGGGCTAAGGCGGCTGACCTAATGCCATTTTATACGAACTGGAGTTATAGCCGGGAGGAGGCATTAATGCAAGATTCTTTCGGATTAAAGTAATGGCGACATCTGAGGAATAATGGGGCAGAGCGGAAAGAGAGTCACAGAAGATCTATATTCCTTCTGAGCTAAAAGGCTCGGCCAATATTATTTCAATTTCCGATTGATCCGCGGGCGTTGCTCCCAGGAAGGAAGAATTAGCAAAAATATCGATAGGGTTAAAACACCAGTAGTATCGATTCATCGGATGATAGCATTTCCGTTTTCCCCCACCTCTATCCGAATGCAACTTTGTGTGGCACGTGATTTTCTTATTTGTCAATTGCGAATCCCTCTGGAAGCGGCTATATACGCCAAAGTGCATCCAGAGGCAGAGTGAGGTGCCCTTCTGGTCCGAGGTGGAGAATACGGAGATCGGAGACGCGGCCAAGGGCCAGAAGAGATGCACCAAGTTCAGCAGGAGATCCCGATGCCCTTCTGCTCTGAGGTGAAAAAAATGGCGGACAAAGATGGTGATGGCGGACTCTGGTTTTGCAGTCCCCGTTATTCGACCAAACGGGACGAGAAAAACTCCAATTGGCCGTATTGAGGACGGACTTGACGTCATGCTCCAGGATGTCAATGGACGCCAGGAGCATGGACCCAACAGCAGGCGTTATTTCTGCCCCCTGCGAATGCCTCAACTTGTGAACTCCTAGACCCAAATGCTCCCGTGGTCTTCAACCACTGAAAACGGACACGCCTGCCATAGAGACCATTGCGCGGTGGAGTGTGGAACTAGTGCCTGGGAGCTCGGCGATCGAAGTTGGTATGTACGAAATGGATCATAATATTCCCGAACCAATGCGAACCCCTCCCTTGGGTGCGTTCATCCAATATGAACTCCATTTGGGGCTCCCGCCGCAGCCGTGTTATTGGGTGGAACAGCGCGCTCCCCTCTCCCTTTCCACGCAGTATCAACTATTGCCTTGCTCTAAATAAATTCTTAATTGTGCTGAGATCGGACGCAACCCGAAAGTTCGAATTGCACTTCTGGCTGGCGACGGTGGCGGAAAGGGCACGTGCCTGGCCAGCTAAAAATGATCCCAGTATTCCGGTATTCCGCGCCGGAGTGCAGGAGCAAGTGGGGTCAGGGGGCGGCGACCATTGTAAACAATAAACAGATCTTTGATTGCCGCTGCACATGTGCCGCCGGGGCAGGAAAGTACATAATGTATGCACGGGCATATACACAGGCTCAGCTCATTTGTGTGTATCCCCGATCTCTGGGCATTAGGTTGAGTGTGTATCGTTGTACTCCGTGGAGCTAGGGATCCGCGGAAAACAGAGAGTGTCGATGTGGGGATTCTCAAAACTTACTAACCTACTACGAAACACTTTTAAAGAAAAGTAGTTGTGGCCAAGTGTGCCTTTAAGAGGAGTTGAGCCTAGAGAACCGTTGGTAAATCATCACTATTCTGCGGGGATGGGCACCTTCTCCCCTTTCTTTTCTTTTTTGGTTAGTCTTCAAGAAACAGTTTCAAGATCCAAGAGGAGACGGCGAAACGACAAAATTTTAATGAATTATCATAGTGCCGGCGATGATGATGATGATTATCTATCGCGGCTGTCATTGAACCTGCTGTCGGTTCCGTCGCAGGCCATTGTCTTCCACTCGGATCTCGGATCTCGGGTCTCGGGTCTCGGGGCTCCCAGAGACATAACTATATACTCGTAGCACACAATTGGAATCGGAGTGGAGAGCAGAGCACACGGGGAACCCGACTCAAGCCTATTTTTGGGCCGGCTTGTAATTATGTTCGATCTGCGTTGTATTTGCTGTTGCTGTTGCGTGCTCTTTTTCGGGGCTACGGCTCTACGGGTACTCTGGCCTGGGGCACCCAAATTTCAACAACATCTCAACTGAGCGGAGGACAGGACAGACCAGGAGTCGCAGCCCCAGCCGGTTTCCTTGCTGCTGCCGTTTGTGGTTTGTCGTTTTCCGTTTGCTTTTCTGTTAATCGATTTTAAATTGCAGATTGATTGATCGAGATAGTAGGGGCCGAACTGGTTTCCAGCATCCGATGTTACGTCGTGTAATGCGATCGCTGCACTTGTCAAACTCCCCCTCTCCGATGGCCACTTGAGATGCATTTCCCTCGAAAAAACACCATCTCGAGTGCCGCTCAGTTGCATTTTCCCATCGCATTTTCCGTTCGAACTTTGCCGAATATTGGATACGCCCCGAGGACCACTGTGCTCCATGTGGAAGCGATCATTATCTCGATCAGCATCAGAATCGTTGTTATGTTCATTGGAGTTTTCCCGCTTTGAACAGAAAAATGCCACATTGTGCTTCATTAAGCGCCCTGCGTCTATGATTGATTGATTTTCACGCGGTGCTTAGCATCGGTTTCAAAAATGTCTAAATTGATTTCGATGACAATTAATCTCATTCTCTTTTTTATGCAAATATAGGGTTTTAATATTAATCCGGAGAAGGCGATACGAAACCGTCAAGACTATCGACTCTCCGGTTCTCGTATCACAATATAAATGATGGTCCATGTCAAGTTTTTTCATTTAATGAAGTCAGACGTGAAAATACCAAGACTATATAAACCAAACTTCTTCCAATCCAAAATTTCTTAGGGGCTTAAATTAAATTCTTTTAGCTTAAATTGGGCAAAAAAAGATAATTTTCTTAACACTGGATCACAGTTCCCATTTGTCTTAAAATTCCCAAGTCTTTATTCCGCTGGCGAGCTGCCCCAGACCGACCGCTGGGTGGCGTCTCCCTCTCTCAGGCGACCGCTTTCACCGCAGTCGATTTGAGTGAGCCACCGTTAAGACTGCATTCGGGTGGCCGAAAACCTGTCCAGATCGATGCCTGAGCTGGACTTTTCCCCAAAGCAACACGCAACACGTAGCGTTTTCGGCTGCCGATCTGGCGGCGGGGAAATCACAGCACATCGCAACTCGAGACGCCTCGAATTCTCACATTGTGCAGCATGACAAGGCGGCTCTCCGCTCCGACAAAAAATTAATGTGTGTGCCGGTCTCCGGTCTCCGATCTCCGGTCTCTCTCCGACCTGGCCTGGAAAAGAAACCCATTAAAAAATGTTAATTTCCATAAAATAAAGCCGTCTGCGGAGATCCCGAGAGAGGAAGGGGGAGGGAACGAGAACGGCAGAGCACCGCACGTGGCTAAAAGCCAAAATACGTTAATACTCGCAAGACAAAAAGCTGGGCCTGTGAGTCGGTTTCGCTTGTATCATTTTTATTTTTATTTACGTGCGGAATTTATCGCTTCAGAATTCGGCTGGAGTTGCGTTGGCATTTGCATAAGCACACCCACAAGCTCGAATCGAACAGAGTCCCTCAATAGACACAATAGTACACCGCAAGAAACTAGACCCCTGAACCTACGAATCATGTGCAAATCGAAGCAGATATCTGACACGGATTGCTTAAATGTGAATATGTTACTATTTCTCTTCTCTTCTGACATCCACATTTCCCGCTTTATGTATCCCAAATATCTCTAAAGTCTTCTCTCGGTGTCTCCGTATCTCAGTGGCTGGATCTTGTTAGGCGCATCTATCGCGGACTTATGACCAGTGCCATAATTAACTAGTCGGAGGTGTTGCTAATGGCCAGAGTGCCAGAGCGATCACTAATGAGGCCTACATCTGATAGGCCTCCACAGTCGATTTGCATACCTTGGCTCCATCGCGATGATAATGGAGATGATGATGGCGATGGCGATGGCGATCCAAGCTCCGATCCGAGATTTGAGGCTTCACATGACCGCTGTCAGTTATGACAGCTGCGGTTTTTGCCACACACAAAGTTCCGATTCGCTACGTTTCCATTTGATTGGCTCCTCACGCTGGAGTGGACACATGAACACGGCCGGCCTTTGATGGACACGGACTCGGTCTGGGATGTGGAACCAAAGCCGGAGGAGCTCTCTGGAGATGGATCTCGGGGCTGGCTTTGTCGGCATAAAAGTCAAATGCTGCCCGGCTGCGACGCAGTTCAAATCGCAAAACTATAAATTATGCTGTCAGTCACAATCAGCCATTGTCTTGGCAGTTCTCGATTTCGCGGTCGCCATGGGACAGCAGCTGGTTCCTACTCCCTCCTGCCTTTCACCCAATCCCTTGTAGGTTGGAGCTGGAAGTTTAGATGGTTCTCTCTTTTTTTTCTTAACTTTGCGTTAACATTTTCTTGATTCTATGGCAGCTGCGATGTTCTTTGAGGGTACTTGCTTCTTATAGGTAGTTCCATATAGATCTGACCAAGATCTGTTAATGTAAAATCATTACTTGTAATTATTAGACTTGGTTCTCCTCCCCCCAGCGTGCGTTGGCCAGATACCAACCAGTTTATCACTCCATTTGGAGCTCTGCTCTCGATCAGTTCTGCAATTATCTGCCCCAAGTTTCTGCCACTGCAACTGCGCCTCGGAGTCGAACTCCGATTTGATGCGCGATGATTGGGAATGCCAAATTAATGTCCGCACCTGTGTGCGCGACAGGAATGCGCCGCAATTTGTTGGCAGTGCTCCGAACTCGTGCCAACTTCCACGGACTTCACTCGGATATGATTCGGTTCGGTTCGCTGGAATTAATTCGCTCAGCTTGGCGGCCTAACACAGTGTAGTTTGTTGACGGGGAAAAGTTATTATAAGTTGCACCTGATCATAAATTAGTATGTAACAGTGGATATGGATAATGGATGATCCCTGCAGATGGGAGATCTAGTTGATGTGATGAGAACTATTCTGGGATTCTGGCACTACCTATTTTCCAGCTGGACCCGCTGTCTGTAAAATAGCTCTCAGTGCACTCGGGTGCGAGGGCGTTGCGTGGGCGGCGTTCCGACGGATAAACGCGTTATCTCTATGGCTACTTTTGTGAGTGGGAAGGGAGTTCCGAAACGAAGCGGATCGGATCGGATCGGATCGGATCGCAATGATTGCCCCAACAAAACGCCGGCCGTTAAATTGTCAAATTAAGTACGAAATAGGGGACTCACGTGGGCTCCCCGCACTGGCTTCATCCGGGGCAGCAGCCGCAGCAGCTGGTCAATTTGGAACATCTCGTAGAGCTCCCAGCTCCAAGCCAGCTCTGAGCTGCAAGCTCCGAGCTCCGAGCTCCGAGCTCCGAGCTCCGAGCTCCGAGATCCGACACGTTCAAGCGTTTCATTCGCAGTGCAGTCGATAAACAAAGGCCGAAAGAGCGAAGAAACTGCATTGATTTCTCAGGGTCGGAACTTGGAACTTGTTTGTGCCAGAAAATTATGCCAACAGGTGCTTGGCATTCTT
The DNA here is from genome assembly GCA_008042775.1 of Drosophila pectinifera. NCBI lineage: Eukaryota > Metazoa > Arthropoda > Insecta > Diptera > Drosophilidae > Drosophila > Drosophila pectinifera. The sequence goes on along the minus strand of VNKC01004576.1, from coordinate 46,634 downwards.
GGCATAGTTTCTAGACCAATTGGGGCCTAATCATCGAGGAAAGCGGGGGAACTAGTGGCAGCAGTAGGGTAGAAGACTCCAGGCAGGTGGCTGTGTACTCGATTGAGCTATTGTAATTGTCAGTCATGCTGGCGAGGAGATGGAATCTGTGGCGGCGCAGAAAGTTCCCCTGCTCTCAAGGCACGCATCCGAATAAGCTTTAATCCAGAAAATATGTTACCTATTAAATATATAAATACTCCCAAGGTGGCACTACTTGGAATGTCAAATTAAGAACCTAAGAAGGGGCTATAAAATATGAAAATAATATTTAAAATTAGCTCGAATGACAAGCCTGGCTGTGGGAATGGGAAATGGGAAATGGGAATCTCGTCCACCTGCCCAAAAACTAATTCGGAGCCCCCAGCGGCCGATTAATTTCGTTTCCAACTCCATTGTGGCCAGAGCTCGAGCTTGGGCTTATTATCTACCTGGTGGCCCCCGTGTGATTTGCATTATGTCACGTTTTCCGACGAGGTCAATCCACTTCCACTATCCACCATCCGAGCTCCACACTATCCACCAGCCACCACTCGCCGGAGCTGACTAATGGAGCGTTCTTGGGAGCCCGCTGCTGGCGCCAGCATGGGCTCTGACTGGGACATAATGAGCGGCGTGTAGTGGCGTGGAGTGACCATTGGGCCCGAATTCAGAATCCAGAATCCCATTAGCTTGGAGCCGGCGTAATTGTCGCGAAAATGCGAGTGCGTGACTGGGCTTGAAGGGTGTGTGTGTGTGGCCAAGACGATCTCGGTCTCTCCTGGCCACTTTCAGCGCGCTTAATATATGTGGAGATACTGCTGATTTGTGCAGCTTGTTTTGAAATTTATATTTAAACCCAACGCGCTTGATCCGCTGTTTGCTGAGCCCAGACATCTGCCAGTAAAACAGTTAACTTAAACAATGTTTTATTGTACATAACTCCTGTTGACTTGGCTTACTTTAATACAAAAGAGGCATTAAATTGTTATTTTTGGAGTATTTGTATAGCAAACTAATACAGCAATTTCGTTACTAAATGTTTAATAATACATTTCGAGGAAGAAACGCCGTTGCGTGAGCTGCGAGCTGCGAGCTGCAACTGCAACTTGTAATTTAACAAGAATTTCTTAATTGTCCGAATAATACGAGAAGAGGAAAGAAATGGCGCCGGCTGCAAAGCGAAACCGAAACCGAAGAGTGGAAAATTATAAAGTTATCCGCATCTACGAGATGAGGTTGCATGGCCCAATGATAGATTTGGAACCGAATTGACAGCGGGACGATGGTGGATGTCGAATGCTGATTGTCTGCTGCCACAAATTGTTGCATTTCACGCAACAGCAATTGAAATGCCGCTCCATGCTACCTTTTCCGACTCTTGGCCAACTCGATTAATATGCAAAACAGTTGTTCGGCGCTCAGTTCCCCTGCCCCTGCTCCTGCCCCTGCCCTGCCCGGGGTGCAGGTGCAGGTGCAGATGCAACTGCCGCGCTCTGGGCAGATTATGTTAATTATGTTAAGAGGGGCTGCCACGTCGCCCAATGGCAGCATTTATCAATTAGCAACGTTCGGGGCTCTTCGGCAATTAGCATAAAACCCAAATTGACCGCTGGGACTCTCGGATTTCCACTCGAAGGGCCACCTTTCTCGGCTCTCCGATTTCCACTTGAAAATCGATTCCGGGTATTGAGGGCAGCCGAAATGGAATTAGCCACGGCCCAACATTAATATTCAAATGCTGAAACATATTTATCAAACTGATTTGTGTTCGGAATTGGGAATATGGGCTTATTAAATATTTAACAGTGGGCTCCGGCGCAGCTTCTGGGAAGAATATTTGCTCAGACATATGGGATTCCAGTGAAACACCAAATTGGTGACGATTTTTAATAAAAATTTACATTTTTATTACAAGTAGCTGTGGAATTGGGAATTAGAAATCTGAGATTCGGTCAGGTGCAGCTCTTGGGAAACATGTTCACTGGATTAAAGCCTCAAAAGTGCTTAATATTCAAGAATTCTTGGGTATTCCCAATATATTAAAGATATGTTATTGATGTAGAGCTGTCAAGTAGAGGGTTCCATGGTGTAATGGTTAGCACTCAGGACTCTGAATCCTGCGATCCGAGTTCAAATCTCGGTGGAACCTGCCATACATTTTCTTTTACTTATTAGTTAATGATTTTATAAGGAAATTGGGGTGTCATTCTTGTTTAATATATATTTTTTTTCATTTATTTATTTTATTTAATTATATTTTTTAACGACTGCAAGCCAAGTATTCAAAAATTCAGTTGTGTCTAAAATTTGAGCTTTTTCAGCATATTTACTTTTCTTCCATATCGTATAAACATATATAAATGCTATAGCGACAGCTAAAAATATAACTTTGGAAAAGTGTGCTACGTTTTAGAGATGAGCGAAAACATGGGGGTTCCATGGTGTAATGGTTAGCACTCAGGACTCTGAATCCTGCGATCCGAGTTCAAATCTCGGTGGAACCTGGGCTGGAACTTAATTTTTTGTCTTTTTTTTTTCGATATGTGGTGTATTTTTTATGTTTAGAAATCACATTCGGCTGAGAGAGCTTTCTCCGCTGCGAAATCTGTTGCCCAACTCACTTCTGCTCGCATTGCGAGGCAAAAATGTGGCCAAAGCCCGGGAATGCGGGCCGAAACGAAAACATCTAAGAGAAATAAAGTGCTGGCAGTGGCCGGGCCGTGTCGTGCCGGCCGTGCAACTTGATGAATGAATGAATGAATGAATTGCGAATGCGAATGCGAATGACAACAACGACTGGCCTGCAATTAGCGATTGCATAATCCCAGTCGGCCGTTTCCGCTCTCCGAGTGACACAAATACCGGGGCTACGCAGAGCCAGCTTACACCGCTAATAGTAGTGTCTTCGCGGCGACTTTCACTCGCAGAACTCGGGAACTTCGGGGGATTTCTCATTAGAAATGCCGCGCATTCCGGTTTGGGGAGTGGAGGAGGAGAGTCCGGGGCTGGAATCGGTGTCGTCGGAGCCACCGTTCTTAAGGATTTCATCCATCGATTTCGCTTCATTAATATTTATAAATCTTAAAAAAAGAGACCTCAGGCCGATCGAGTTGATTTCAAATTATCAGAGTGGAGGTGCTTGCGGAGTTATCCAGGGATTTAAGTGGAATAAAGTTACGTATTTCTGGCAAATGAGCCCAAGGATCTTAAAATGCTTTTAAGTTTTCAAGTATAGTTTATTTTACTATGCTAAAGCTTCAGTGTATTTCATTCCCAATTAAGTCACGTGAAACGTACTTACAATAGGTAGAGTCTGGTTTTTACTTACTAATTATCTCATCTAAAAAAAAATATTAAAAATATTTAAGCAGATCAACACCAGAGAGAAGGGCTCATCCATCTAGTGGCTAATGAAACCTCGATCATTTGCAAGTAAAATAACGATTCCTTGATATTACACCTGGGAAATGTTAAATATTTCCGCTAGAATAGTGGGTTCCTTGTGTAAAATATTGGTAACTTAATAGTATATTCTCAAGTCTCAGGTGTTGTAGGTGAAACTGGGGTATCCGTACACTATTCCGTGTAGTAATCCGCCTTCGTGTTCGCGCTTCTACCTCGGCATGGGGAAACTTCACAGCTGCGACTAATTGCCGGCGACACGTCAGGGCCAACCCACATCATCTCGAGACTCGAACTTTGAATCTGCGATCGCAGATCTCAGATCTCAGATCTCAGCTCTTGGATCTGGGTTCTCAAATCTCAAATCTCCAGTCTTATGTCTGGGATCCCTCAATTTCTCCACTGACATCTGCAGATGCGTGGCTGGAGATCTTTTGGGCCAGCGTCAGCTGTCAGAGTCCGAGTGACCGATGACATGGCGACATGGAACCACTGATGATGTGGAACTGGAGGAGTGGCTGAGTGACACTAGTCTCTAAACATAACCCCTTTCCCCTTGCCTTCCAGCTCGTTCATCCCTCTGAATGTCGGCAGCCAGAAGCGGACGCAGAATGACCACTCCGGGCACCCTGTACCGGCTGGCCAGTGGAGCCACAGGAGCCACCGCCACATCGAACTCCCTGTACGCTCAGCCGCCCAAGGCCTACGCCGTGGGATCGCTCCAGCACGGGTCGGAGCGCAACCGGATCCTGGAGCTGCTGCGGGCCCCGAACAGCCTGATGTCGCCCAGCCTGGAACCCTCCTCGAAGGGACTGCTCAATGGGCCCGGGCAGAACAACTGCTTCCTCAACTGTGCCGTGCAGGTAGGACCAAAACCCAACTAAAATCAATATAAATATGCATAAGTTTAGTAAACAGAAGTAGATGCGCTTGAAAAATATTAGCCTTATCCCTTACTTTTATTGCATAATAATCACAAATATTTTGAAGTTAGAATTGTTAATAGAGGTATATTGGAGTAAACTAGTAAACTTTATAAAGTGTAGATGCAGGAGAGATAGGGCCTAGAGTTGAGTTTTGTGAGCCGCGAGTAGATGAGTAATTCATTGATGGCCTCCAGTAGATATTTGGCAACCTTCAGCAGCAGCCCCAGCATCATCCATCGAACTGTGTTAATTGGCCGCCGGATTCGATGAGTTTTGTGTTGAATTTGGCTGGAGAGTGTTCGATCAATGTGGGCGCCACATGTGCCACAAGTGCCCCATATAAGGCGGGTGCCCGGCCAGAGCCAAGCACCTACTCATAATCAGTTTGCAGTCTTCATCTGCAGCTCCTGAGTGGGCCCAGTTCACTGTCTCCGTGGCTCCGTGGCTCCGAGGCCCGCGTCTTAGTGTCTCCGTGCCTCGCTTCAGTTCTCAGTCAAGGCAAACTTTTCACATGGCCAATTGTTGGTTGTTGGCTGTTAGTTGTTAGTTGTTATCTGGGCCCAAAGCAGTTGTTCTCTTGCCAGGCAGAAAGCGCCACCCCAGTTGCATAAATTTAGTGAGCAGCTCGCTTAATAAACATAAATTTGTGTATTAATGATATACTCGCAGCACAAGCAGGCGCTCCTCCTCGGAATGGGGTTATGTGGCAGGGAATTATGCAAAAGCCGAGAGTTCGTGGAACAATTAGTCCGCTTGCAACTAGAAGTGGGATGGATGGGGCAGGGGCAGGTATTTCTCCTCCGTCCGTTGGGGCTTCCCACTTATCGGTAACACGTTATATGAGATCCGTCCAGATAGTCCCAGGCAATCAAGCTTGAAGCTCAATTTGGCATAGATGCCGCGGCAGACATAGTCCACCCAGGTACCCATTCCTCACCTTCACACATTGCGATAATGGCGTGCTCTTTAACCCCAGAAATCACTCATAAATAGATAAATTCCTACAGCTCAATTGGGCATGGATGAGTCTCCGTAATAAGACCTACTACAAGCCTGAGGAGATTCACTCCACTCAGCACCGATGGATAAGCGAGTGCTGCTCATATGGTGCAACTGTCTGCGGGTTTTGTTCAATTATCGATTGGATAAATCTCGATCGCCATGACTCACGGGCGCAGCCGGGTACAGTAGTTAGCCCCGCTCAGTCTCAGTCCGATCCGAATGGGGTCGTTGGGGCGGGAAGCTGGCAGCTCAAGGGGACTGGGGACTGCAAGTAGGAGATCGGAGATCGGAGATCGGGGAGCTGGGAGCTGGAAGCTGGGAGCTGCGATCTTGGGATCTTGGCTCTTGGGAGGCAGGGCGAGGCCTAGGTGCGGCCACTAACATTAAACTAATTGCACGGACGGCGTGTGCTTCTATTTCTTATGTTCCAGCGAGTACGAGCGAGTATGTCTGTTTTTTATTCAATTTTATTGCCTACATGCCACTCTTACGAAAACTCAAGGCGTGGCATCGGGCGACACGCTACGAGTTACGAGCTCTGCTCTGTATCTGTCGGATACCCTCTGAGATGTGATTCGTATAGGAAATACCCTGCCTACAATGTGTGGAGTATAGATTGTAATTTAAAAATCCACAAACAATAGGTAAAGGGGACACTTTGCACCTAGCAAACCCAAGGAACTGAAGGGAGGAGAAGCGTGGTAGCATCGATGAGTCGCTTCAAAGGAGGCCTTGTTTTTTCGGGACTACATCCATAATAGTAGTAGGCCTTGGGAAGCCCTTCGCCTGGTCGGAGTCAGAGTCAGAACTACTTTAAGGGCTGTGAGTGTGCAGCCAGGAAACGAAGCAGGAACCCGAAAATAACTCTAGAACCATGCAAAATTTAGTGAGAGGGTCTAGTGGTCCTGGTGGACTTCGGAAGAGCCCACAGCCCCCACTGGACGAGAAAGGCACCGCGTCCGCGGACGAGACTGGCGGGGCTGGTGGGGATGGAGCAGGTGTCGGCGGTACCGTAAAGCTCAACGCGAATGCCAATGAGTTCGTGCCGCGCTCCAAAATAGATGAGGACGACTTGCAGGCGGCGGATAGGCAATATCCAAATGTGAACGCCCAGGAGTTCGTGCCGCGCCTGCAGAAGGAGGCCATGACCCAGGTTAACGCCGACTCCGATGAGGAACTGGAGGCCCTGGAGGAGCCACTGTCCAATGAGAACTTGATACTGCCTTGGAGGGGATTTCCCAAGAGGCCAATCAAAGGTAGCAAGAGCTCTCCTCCTGTTTCAACTACAATTAATGCTTATAATTCCTAATACCAATGCCTCAGTTGGCCACATTTCCCAGGTGGTTCTTATAAACGACAAAGAATACATGATTGTGCCTTGCCAGAAGAGTGCCAGGAAGCCCCATGAAGGGACTCCGCCAGAAACCGCCGAGGAAGCTGCTTCCCCGAATGACCTACCAAGTAATGATCCCAACGGCGAGGAGAAGCGCCTTGTGCCCGAAAAGAAGCGCTTCGCTGCTGAGGAGAAGCGTCGCGAGCAGGAACGCAAGGTGGCACTGGAAGCCTTGAAGTTGGTGGAGCAACGCCGCGCCCGAGGACCCTTGGTCCCGAACATGCAGAGCGACGACAGCTCGGAGCCGCCGAGGCAAATAATGCATCTCTCGCGCTCCCCCGTGCGGTACACTCCGAAGGAGAGGATCCGGGTGGACGCCCTGAGGAGCGCCAAGAAGGAGCGCATTGAGAAGATACTGCACGAGATGAGCCTGGAGAGGGTGACCGCGCAGGAGAAGGTGCAGCAGCGAAAGGATGCCTTAACCACGACCACACCGTCATCATCCCCTCAGAAACCGAAACCGACTCTGAAAGCCGCCAAGCGGTACATCCCCACCGTCAAGGAGTGGGATGAGCAGCGGCGCGCCAAGCTCCAGGCCAGGCGGGAGGCCAAGAAGGCTCCCATCCAGACCCAGCAGATTCCAGCGGAGGTTGAAGTGCAAGTGGCCAAGCGCCCGGACGTTCCTCGTTACCTTCCGCCGGGCCAGTGCCTGCCAGGCGAGCGACGCAAGGGCAACCTCACCCACTGGAAGCGCTTCCCGGTCTGGACACTCCAGGTTCCGCAGAAGCAGCTGCGCTCGACGGACCCGGGCGGCCAGCCCATCCTACGCTACACCATCGAGGAGTTGCTGCAGCTGGAGCCGCAGCCCGAGGACTTGGACAGACCCGACTTCGACGACCGGGCCCTCCGACTGGGATTCCTGTGCACTTAACTAGTTCACACACTCACCACTCTCTTCAGCTTTCATTCCCCATTGTTAATGTTTGGTTTGCTTTGTTACCATTTAAGCCCCACATGCCTGATTTAATCCGATAATAAACCCAGCCACATCGGGTATTTGCAGTATAGTTATGCCTAAACTATATCTCGAGTACATTAATGCAGCAGGCCCGACCCAGAGGAAAGGGAGAACCACTCCAGCTCACAGCCGAACTTCCCCTCGAGGGCTCCGGCACGGGCAGAGACAAGGCCTGGTAATGGAAACAAATCAGCATCAGCGCGACAAGACAATGGCAATCAAATGTGGCCAAATCGCGTGGGCCAAGCCCCGAAAGCCAAGAGAGCCAAGAGGGCCAAGACATCTGATGACAGTTGCCAGCATTGATTTCGGTTTTCGGATCCACAGATCCATTGTCTGGCAGAGATCTTTGGAGGCGACAGAGCTCAAGCGGAGACAGACGAGCGGGGCACAATGTGAATTGATTGTTCCTGTTTTATTTTGGCTATCTGCGGAGTTGTTGGTCAAAGGCAAGGAGTCGCTGCGGGACGAAGCGTCTGCTACCAAGCTGCCGCTACCAAGCTGCCACTAGCAAGCTGCCACCAGCAAGCTGCAACCTGCAACCTGCAACTGACAAACGCTGAGAACAGACCGATGATTTCACCTGATATGCTTTTAATGTGTTTCTTTTGGCCAGAACGGAGTCGGGGCACTCAACTGCAACGAAAGACCCTCGGCGACAAAAAGCATAGACTGCCAAGCATACACTGGGAGAATTTCCCACAGCCTGTGGGCCATGTCTACTATAATTTGGGTCTCTTCTACGAGTGGAGCAAATTCTACAATATACTTAACATTAATATTTTAGGGCTTACGGAAGACGTGAGTCCCTCTGATGTGATCTGTGGTTAATATAGCAGTTCTTACGCTTTGTAATATTTGTAATTACTTATTGAATTTTCTCCGAGTGTACGCACCAGCAAGTGGAGGGCAGAAACCTTCAAGAAGTCGCTTCTGCGCCAGCGTCTTGGGTCTTTGTGGTGTAATAAAGTAGCTGCAAACAACCGGCAGTCGCGCCACTTCCCTGGGCCCGGGCCCGGGCCTGGCTTCAATTTCAGCGGCCAAGACGAGACGGTCAACAATCGGTCCATGATACTATATATATGCTCGGTACACCAGGGGTCTCAGGAAGGGGAAGTATTATGCTCACGGACTCGCACTTCATTTCACAGCTACGACTCCAGTTCCGAGACTCCGACTCCGTCTCCGACTCCGACTCCGACTGCGACTCCCCTCAGATTAGTTCACACGATAAGCCCGAGGGGTTCCACTCGGCTGGCAACTAATATGAATTTGATATTTACGGCCAAAAGCAAATGATGATTTCCCCGCGGTGGCCGCTGCCCATTGGCTGTCATTAGGAATGTGAGAAAACTTTCAGAGCTTCCAGACTTCACGACAAAGTTGGCCGAAAAATGATGAAAACGGCCACAAGTACAGAGTTATAAGAATAAAAAGGGTCTCCCTTGACTATAATGCTCCATTCGATCGATTCCGAAGCCGCGGAATCTCCAGCCACTATGAAGGCGTACTCTCAGAGCCTTGGCAACGGCATGGAACTTCGGTTGGACAAGGACACGAAGAAGATGTGTCAGCACAGTCAAAACACGAAAAGAAAACAAAATTAAGTAGTAGAAGGAAGTTGATCCAAGACGGTTCCGCTCGAAGGCGCAGCCTGTGAACAGAAGAGCTCTTTTTGGGCCAAAGAAGACCTCCTCCCTTATGCTTCGTCCAACAAAATCCAGAAAGGAACACACACCCGCTCGTTTAGGTTTAAAACATACCCAGAGAGTATGAAAAAAGGGGGGAAGTGGATACACAAATTATTCAAAAAGTAAAATGTGTAAATCTAACAGGATAGGATAGGAGTTTTCATATTCTTAGCTCTTCGATCACAGAATCATTAGAAGACTGAAAGGGATCCTAGCTCGCTGGAAATATAAATTTATCTTAGTTACACACTAGAAGATGGCATCGATCTCGATATTAGGGATAGCTGAATGTTTTCTATGAGTTAGTGGCAAAGGTGTCAGAAACTGACATGATCTAAGTTCTCGATTTAAGGAGTTTTTGCTTTATATCCGAGTCCCAAGTTGGAATATGGAAGTGTACTATCAACGTTATGAAGCCAGAAATTATGGAGATGCATTTTGATGGTATCTTGCCAAGAATTTCGAGCAGAACCTTGGGTTCCCATTAGGCCATCTTGGGTAATTGGCAGTCATGAGGCGGTCTCAGGGGAGCGGCCTGTAATAAGTGTGCATTAGCCCTACAAAGTAGTCTCGAATGGGATTGCAATCAGAATTAATTCCCCCCTCCGGGGCAGCTTCATTAGGCGACGCAGGCTCCGCCGAGCAGTCTAATTGAGCCATAAATCGGGCGGAGTGGAGACGGGGCCCTGGCCGGAAAACACTTTCCATTCGCGCTACCGTTTTTCCACATTTCCACGAAGCGCCGAGCCAACGTAGGAATTCAATTTCGATGAAACGAAAGACTGCGGACACGAACTCGAGCTGCGCAAGAAATGGTAACAGTTTAAAAGGTTCATTGAACATGGACAACTTTCGAATGGCTGAACATGATGTTGTCTGTTGTTGCTTGTCCGTTGTCCATTGTCCGTTGTTGCTTGTTCGTTGTCCATTGTCCGTTGTTGTTGCCACACAATTACCGAAACAAGATTGAGGACGGGGCAGAATCGGAATTGAGTATGCGGGTGTTACCGCCAGCATTCGCCTCTGGCCCTGAAGCCACACTGCTGGCCATGACGCCGACTTCGTGGCTGTGCTGGCAACAATTGCCGAATTTAAATAAAGTTTGTCATTTTCCCTCCTCGCCTCTTGTGTGCCCGAGCAATTGATGAGCTGTGAACAGCAATTAACAATATTTGGAAGACAAGTCAGCGAACAGCGTAATAATAGAATAAAATTTATGATAGAGGAGAGAGTTAAGCCATAATGAGTCTGGTTTCTTATTTGGTGTAGAGTAAACAAAATAAACTGTGAGTACTCAAGTGTTGCTGAGGGGAGAGTCACGTCTCTTGCCTTGGCTCAAACGATCAGGGCCACATCTGACTCACACTCCATACTCCATTGGAATCCGCAATTTCCAGCACTAGTAAGAGAGATGTTTGCCCAGTAGCTCGGTGTTTGGGCCTTAATTTGGTTGTTAACACTACCAAATCACTGCTTTGTTCCCACCGAAGCCCTGCTCTCGAAATGTCCATTTGCATGTCAGCCAACTCGATCCGATGGCTGCGATCTCATTAGCTAATCGATCGATTGTCCAGGCCTTCTCATTAGGGACCCGAGTTTGTTTTCCATTTTCCACTTACCATTTACCATTTCCATTTCCATTTCCCGTTGCTGTGTGTGCTGAGTTGTCACTGTTGCCGGGGCAATTAGGCTCTGATTGAGACACAATCAATCACAGGCCGAAATCGATTCAAGTCGAGTCGAACTGAGTCGAATTCAAAGCCCAAGCGCTGCACTTCCGCCGTTTCCGCTGCAGTTTCAATTAGCCGCTCGCCGCCGTGTATTTACACGGCATTTACATTTCCATTTACATTTCCGTGGCCGAGACTTTGGCCCGGACCGAGAATCGGACCGAATTTCGGGCCGAGATAAAGGTGAAAGCCGAGAGCCGAGAGCCGAGAGCCGAGATTAGAAATTCCGAGAGAGTGTGGTGGTAATTGTTATGGCCGTTGCAGCCGTAATTGTTATTGCCGGGCCCAGAATAATGCCCATTTCCTGTATTGTCTGCGCTTCTGCCATCCCAACACCGAGTGTACATATATATATGTATCTCTTTTCTATTTCTCAGTTCAACAAGTATTTCAATTTCTATTTTGGCGCCGTGCTTTCTTTTGGGCCTTTTACGGCCACATAATCATAATCGAGTCCAGCAACAGGTTGGCTTTCGCACAGTGGGTTGGGTTTCTCGGTGACGTTGAAAGGAACCATACACAATCATTGTCCTTTAATTTTGCCTTAAACTTAAAGTCAAAGTGTGAACAAAGTTGTATTTCTTTGGTCATCTTATTCCGCCTTTATTAATGTCGGATATTGTCCTAACTGAACCATCACTTAACCCACTGTGGCCAGCTTGCGAGCGAGTGAATTCGCCAGCTTGCTCCAGTTTCCAGCTGCAATTCGGTGGTCGAATCGAGTTTTGAGCCGGCGGCCATTGGGCTTTCCAGTTCGCAGCAACACGCCAAGCATACAAGAGTCCAGCGCTCTCCCCACCGCCCCAGCAGCATCCCGCATGGATGGAAAGCCGAGAAATCCCCAGAAAAGCCTCGGCGCAGATGATGATGATGATGTGTGGTCTCTTTGGGTCTCTGGACGGGGCGTCATTAGCCAGCATTTCGGAGCGGAGAACCACCCACAGCCGAGGGGATCAGAGGGCACCGGACCACCACCAGAGACTGCCCCCGAGAGACGCTCATGTTTCAGTGAGGGATCTCGGATGATTAATAGTGGGGGACTCGACGCGGTCCGGCCACGATGGACGATCGGATGTGGCAGTTACTGCGGCTGTGTGTGCTGCTCGGCTTTCAATCCGGCGATCAATGGCAATTCAATTAGCCAATTACGCATTGCCAATTGGCAATTGAGGCACTGACATTTGTAATTACAGCCGGAGCTGGAGCTGGAGCCGGGCCAGAGCCGAAGCGATGCCATAATTTCCATGGGCTGCGCGCGGAAGTTGCACAAGTTCTAGCCGTGATTGTGGGCCCGGCCAATCAAAACGGAAGTTGGCTCTGGGTGGATGCCACATGCACCGCCTCCTGCCGTCCCCCCCCTAATGGACATATGTATCGACCTGCTTCCGCTTTGGCGCCACACATTGTCTGAGCCCGGAGAGGAAGCGATCGTCCCCACTAATTGATTGATTGCGAAATGGCCAACTGGATTCTGGATTTCTGCTCGCGGGAAGATGGTATCGGGGCTGGGCTTCCTTTGTTGCCCCTGCAGATTATTTCTTATTAATAATACTATTCTTGATTGCCTGCCACACTAATTGTGCGGTGCACAAAGAAGTCATTATATTAATGGCCCAGCTCATGGTTCTCTTACTTTGGAATTATGTAAGGCTCAAAGTATTGGCTATTTGCATTGCTCTTATTAGTTTTCCAGTGTGAGCCATATGCACTGGCTCTTATAATAAACATTTGTTACCATTTGTTTTATTGGCACTAGGCCAAGCCGTATTATTTTCCATAAAACTCACATTACAGGGTACAAATATCGGTGTCTGTCCGCCGGACAATTCGTCTAGCTCCAGGCCTCGCCCAGGCCGCTAATTAATTACGAATCGAATCCAGCCCGAATTCCAATTGGCCGCGAAGGGGCGCTACCCTGCGACCCCAATCAGAGAGCATTATTTCTTAAAGCTGCAAAGCCTTGGGGTTAAATGGTACAAACAGTAACAAATCGCCTTGCGGTGGCCGCTTTTTGTCAATTAATTGTTTCACGGCCGCGCAGCCCATAATTTATGGCTGCCAGAGCAGTCAGCTCAGCCGCACAGAACCAGACATAAGAAAAGTTTACAATTCTCTATATGTTATATACTATTATACCCTTACAACTACTAGAACTCTACTAGAAATTGTCTCGGAAGAGTCCTGAAGCCGCCTCACAGAATCTCCCAAGTCTTGTTCCGAGTTCTGATTTAAACAAAATGCAGAGGCATTAGTTGCTATTTAGAACACTCTCTTTATTTCTGTGCAGGCAGCAACTGTTGCGTAATACGCCCAGCCCAGAAGAATTCCTCGTCCCCTTCTGTCTCTATTATTTATTGTTTTTGTGTTTGCGGTTGCCATTCTAGCGGCTCTTTGTTTTTGTTGTTTGTCGTAGGCGGCGGCTGATCGTCGTCGTCACCCTCGAGCGGCCCTCAGAAGCCCCGCAAGAACGGCGAGCGGAGAGCGGAGAGCGGAGAACGCAGATCGGTGAAAGGCGAAGGAGAAACGGGGAAACGGGGAAACGGGGAAGAGGAGCTCTTCTTCTGCTCCTTACCTTTATTACATTTAATACATTATATGGACAGAGTCATGGCCAAAGGTGGTAGGCAAAAGGTTCGCAGTCGGCAGAGCCGGCTCGTTGGTCTAGGGGTATGATTCTCGCTTCGGGTGCGAGAGGTCCCGGGTTCAACTCCCGGACGAGCCCAAGCCTCGGTGTCTTTTTGTTTCTTGTTTTTACTACAATATATACTTTATTGCTTTATTGACGTTCTTAATCGGAAGCAATTGATAAGTGGGCCGCGGATCGTTATCGCTTCGCTTCGGTTCCGGGCGCTCGGCGTAGGCTCTCCACTGACTCACCTTCTGGGATGGTCTGGGCTCTGGCCTCGTCTGGACGGAAGGAGACAGAACAGCGTGTGATCGCATAATGAGAGCGAGGAAGTGAATCACAGTCGAGGGAAGTGGCGAAGCCACTAACTCAAGGGACCGCGTGTCTGCCTCTGCTGACTTGGATTCATTTGCACATCAAGTACTACACACATGGACAAAATTGCATTCTACTTGGACTGATATTTATTTAACCTAACTAAGCCTGCTTTGTGGTAATAGAAAGAACCTATAAAGGCGGGATTGAAGGGAAATTATATTACCTATTACTCTATAAAAGTAAACCATATACATGATGTTCTTTAAATAAATGTTCTGATAATGTTTCAACTTGCTTCTCGTTTACTTTCAGGTATGTTCCACATCTTCAACACTGTTGATATATACATATATCATATATATATATATATATATATATATAGAGGATATACTATCCTCTGAAACTGTCAAAGGAGGTAAGGTTAGCAGGTCTAGAACGTTCGAAATTATTTTCTGAGCAGGGCTCGCCAAAGAAATTTCTATGAATTCAAAAATCAACTTATAATGGGTTCGAAGGCACGCAAAGATCTCCACTTTAGTTGTCTAGGTATAGCATTTGTTGGGTATAGCATTTCTGTGACACCTAGGAGGCCGTTTCATTTGATTTCAAACACGCGGCGACCTCCGTGGCACCCCAGACATATTTGGGTAAGCGTGTTGGCATCCACAGAAGTATAGGGCTAGGTCGATGTGGGTCAGTTCGGTTCATGCCAGGAGAAAGATGTCAGAACTCGAGCAGCTGACGTATGCGAATGTCACGGCAGGATAGCAGACAGAGAGCAGAGCCATAGAACCACGCCTTGGGGCGCGAGTGCCGGCGATGAAGTTCGGCAAGACCTTCGAGTCCCACCTGACAGTGGAGTGGCGCGAGCAGTACATGCGATATGGGGTAAGCGCTGGACAGAGTGCCTTCCGGTTGATATCCCTCTCCCTCGCCAAGGACCTCAAGCGCATGATCAGGCGGGCCCTGGAGGACGCGCCCTCGAGCATCCACGCGCCGGACTACGAGGTCCAGAGCTACTACAGGGCCTTCGAGGAGCGTTTTCTCGTCGAGGCGCAGCTGGAGCTGACGCGGGTCAACAACTTCTTCCTGGAGAAGCTCATGGAGGCGAAGCGGAAGCACGCCCACCTCAAGCTCCAGCTGCTGGCCTTCTCCCGGGCCCCGGGATACACGGGCAGCGAGCTCTCCTTGAACTCGGAGCAGAGCAAGGGGAGTCAAAGGGTCCAGGTGCCGGTGGACCTGGCGGCGCCCAAGAAGAGCATGACGCAGGGCCAGCTGAAGACGGCCTACAGCGAGTTCTACCTGAGCCTGGTGCTCATCCAGAACTACCAGACGCTGAACGAGACCGGCTTCCGGAAGATCTGCAAGAAGTACGACAAGAACCTGCGCTCCACGGCCGCCGTCCGATGGTTGGCCGAGAACGTGGTCGATGCCGTCTTCACGGACGGCCGCTTCCTGCAGCGCATGATCCGGGAGGTGGAGGACCTGTACACCACTCACCTGGCCAACGGGAACCGGCCCGTGGCGATGACCAAGCTCCGGGTGCCTCCGCTCGGGAGACCGTCGCCGCCGGCCACGGTTTTCCGGGCGGGATTCTCCCTGGGCATGTTCCTCATGCTGTTCCTGGGCACCACGATCAGTTGTAGGTTGTGTGATTGAGGGGCCTCCTTCATGGTGTCGCTTGATTCACTCGCCCCTCACTTCCCCTCTCTAGACTGGAAGCGGCCTCCGTCCGCGAACGACACGGCCACGTTCATGAGCCTGTACCGCGGACCGCTCACCTGGTTCATCTTCAACCTGTACATGGCGGCCAATGTGGCCGGCTGGCAGCGGGCGGGCGTCAACCACATCCTGATCTTCGAGATCGACCCGAGGAACCACCTGCAGCCGGCGCGGGTCCTGGAGATCGCCTGCGTCTTCGGCATCCTGTGGACGCTGTCCATGCTGGGCTTCCTCTACCACGGCGCCATGCACCTGGCCGACCCCTTCGTCTTCCCGCTGGCCCTCATCCTGACGATGACGGGGCTGCTGGTGGTGCCGCTGCCCATCCTGAACTGGCCGGCCCGCTGGTGGACCATCAAGCTGCTGGGACGCGTGATCACGGCGCCCCTGCACTACGTCGGCTTCGCGGACTTCTGGATGGGCGACCAGCTCAACTCGCTGGTCAACTGCCTCGTGGATCACTACTACATAGTACGCTTCTTCGCGATCTGCTGGCTGCGCCATGAGCCGGACTTCTACTGCTTCACCATGGACCTGATGGTTCCCTTCGTGCGGTGCCTGCCCGCCTGGTTCCGGTTCGCCCAGTGCCTGCGGCGGTTCCGGGACAGCGGCTCTAAGTCCGTGAGCTACCTGATCAACGCCGGCAAATACGCGATGTCCTTCCTCGTGGTCCTCTTCGACACGCTGCGCCACAGATCGGACGGTAGACCGCCAGGCCCCTTGCCGGTTCATCCTTAACTGAGCCCGATCCAACCCGCAGGTCGGTATGACAGCACCTTCGGCAACCCCTACACGTGGCTCTTCCTCGCCAGCTGCGTGGTGGCCACCGTCTACGGCTACTTGTGGGACGTGCTCAAGGACTTCGGCCTCTTCCAGATCATGGAGGGCCACCGCATCTTCCTGCGGGAGCAGCTCGTCTACCCGCAGGCCTTCTACTACTTCGTCATCGTGGAGAACTTCTGCCTCCGCTGGCTGTGGGCCGTGGAGTTCGCGCTGCTCTATCACGACCTGATAGCGCCGTACAACCTCCGGACCATAACCAGCATCGCAGAGATCACTAGGTGAGAGTCGGGAGATAGAGAGTCGCTATCTGCTTACTTAGAGAAGCGCCTTCTTAGCCTCGAATAGTTTCGTAGTTGTTAGCCAAGTCTAGGCAAGGAGGCAGAGCATTTCATGCTGTTCCGGCATCCCCATCAGGCATCCTCATCAGTTGCCTTTGTGGCTGGCAAGCGTAGAACTAGATTCTCCCCAAGAATATCTAGGGAATAGGGGGTTGAAGTTAAGGGCGCTTTTCTCAGTGGCTCTCGATTTGGTTTTTTGTTGAGTGTAGTCCCTGTCGCGTCCCTCCTAGACGCTTCATCTGGAACTACGTACGCCTGGAGCACGAGCACCTGTACAACTGCGGCAAGTTCCGGGCCACGCGGGACATTCACCTGGCGCAGCTGAATCCTCGCCAGGAGCGCATGCTGGAGAGCATGATGGACGAGTCGGACGGCGTCTCCAACAGGCGGAGGCCCGAGCTGCGCACTCGCCTGTCCAAGGAGTACTTCTAGGAGCAGCTGCACATGCTCATCTCGGTCGTATCTGATCTGGTCTCTCTGGGGTCCGTCCTCTTCGTCGCCGTCGTCGTCGGCGTCGTCTTTAATTAATTCATTTGTGCAAAACACAAAACAGAAGAGGCGATGAGCGGCAGGGGACTGGACTGGAGCAGGGAAAGGGAGCACGGATCGGGCACGCGCCAAACCGGTTGTCCAGCTGCACTGCACCCAAAGCGAGTCCGATCCCCTCCGGACAGCTCCCTGCCTGCGGTCCGGGCCAGGTAACAATTGTCATTGCCGACGCAGATCCTCATTGGAGCTCCCGAGCACGGATCGCCGTCTCTTAATTGACTCTCATCGAGCTTTGATTAGCCTCGTAATGAGCCAGGCGGCCCATCTGGAGGAGGTGGTGCAAGAGGTGGCTTCAGCCACTAATCCGGCTGGAGAGAAAGGCAGCCCCGGGCGGCTGTCCTCTTCCAAGACTTCCACTCTTCGTTGCCATTTGTTTCGGTTGCATATTTTCTACATCTTCATCTACGTTTTGTATAAAAGCCTTCTCTTTAAACAGACTTTGTGGTTAATATCGATACGATAATTACCTGGGCTCCAAGGAAGTAGTAACAGAGTTCTTATTCTTATTGTTGCAGTGCTAATGAGTTGGAGTTGCATTAATGAGGGAATTAGTGCTTATCAGGTGCTAAAATGCGCAAATCTGGTATTTTATAGAGATGCTAATCAGGATATTGTTGTTTCCTAGGATAATATATTTACTAGTTCATAAGTAGTTATATCCACACAAGCCAGTTCGAAATTATTTCTATAAACAGCTTATTAACCCTTAGCCGTAGATGGAAACTAATTCATGGTTAAAGGTGGCATTCAGCCTATAGGCAATAAGATCACTTCCATAGGGAAAGAAGAGTAGTGTTCACAATCCTCTTCCGAGACAATAGACTTCTGTCCCTAATGCTCTCAGCCCCAAATAGACCTATCTAAGCATTAGGGGTACCTGAGGCTAAGACCCCGCCGATGATGGGTCGATGAGTCTAATCCCTCCAGGCAGCCAGGCAGCCAGGCAATCGGATTAGCCGCACAAAGGATGTGACTCCTGAGGAACCCCATCAGCCAGAGCCTGCTCCTTTTGTGCTTGGCTTGCTTGTTTCTGACTCTTCTTAGTAATTTGATCTGCAATCAAATTCCTCATTTGGGAATCGCTGATGCGGGGGGACGGGGAGGTGAGCGTCGAGCGAGCCCGATGACGAGGACGATCATGACGACGATGACGATAACTGGCCAAGGATGGGCCTTGTGGGCTTGGAGGGGCTCAGGAGCTGGAGGGAAGTCAGTTAGCGGGGCCTGCACTCGCAGAAATTAAGTAGAACTATACAGAGTAGAGCTCGGTAGCCCAGAGGTTAGCAGGCTCGCCTCTGAAGCAGGAGAGTTGCGGTTCAAGTCGCCCCAAGGGTGTAAGGTATTTATATTGTGTATGTTTGTTAATATTTTTGCAGGGATTTTGTTTGCGTTTTCTGGGTAGTTTCTCTGAGTGATTAGCTGTTGACTTGGGCACGAGTCAAACATAAATTTTCCATTGACTCGTTGACGTTGCTGCTGCAGTTGCTGCTGCTGTTGTTAATGGCAACTGCAATTTATGCTGCTTGTCGCGGCGACTGGCTTCGGCGGCAGTGTCTCCGGAGAAAAGCAAAGGAAATCGGAGAAAGGGAGCGGTGCGGGGCGGGGAGGCGCGAGGAGTTGGCCCGTTGCTGCCATTATTAATTGACGACGTTGCCGCTGCTGCCTTGCGTCAATTAAGCTGCCTGCACAGCAGCCACAGTGCAGCACGCTGCAGTTGCTGCTGCAGTTGCTGCTGCAGCGGCGATGTTGATCTTGGTACAGTCCACGCGCCAAAACCAGACCAAAACAAATAAACAAACTGGTGAAGGAACCGAGCAAACCAAGCCAGACGAACGCCAACAAACAAACAAACAAACAAACGGAGAAAAAGGCAAACAAGACCAGTGCGAATTCGAGTTCGAGTCCTAATCCGATTCCAGACCAGGCCAAGCCCAGTTAAGCCCCAGTCAGTACCAATATCATATCGGAAATAGTGTGAGTTCTAAAAACGATATTAGACAGGAAAGCTAGATAGAATAAGCCTGAAGACTATAGTGTTAGTTCCTAGAAGGTGACTAGATAGAGTTTCCACTTTGAGATGATAAAATAACCCCAATAAATATTAGGAATACTTACCGTTTAGTAATCAGAAGGAGGTATTTACTTAACTTTAATTATTCAAGTCTTTTTCATTGCCTGATTAGTATTATTCTCTCCCTTGCTGCCTCGAATATCGCAGTTCTTCGGGGGGATAAGTACAAGTATACAAGTATACTGTACTTCTTCGGCCAATGTCCAACTTTGGGCATAGGCTCATGCTTCCACGCGTAGTTAGATGGCCAACTGCAATTGCAATCGCTCTTCACGGGCCGCTTTGGGCCTGAAAAATGGCGCGCAAATGGCCAAGCAAGCCAAACAAAGCTGGCGTACAAAGTCCAACACTATTTTGGCCTGGCTCGAAGCCAACTTGGCCCGGCCCTTATTGCCTTTCTGCCAGCTCTTCGGCTCGGCTCTTCTTAGCCAGCTGAGCTTGATGGCCAGCTCGTGCTAAATTTAGCCGGGGAGGAGCAGGGACTGGCGAGAGACTCGGGGCAAACATGGCAACATAATGGAGTTGGGGCTTAACCAGTTTCGGCCAGCTCCGCGGAGGCTCCTTTTCCTGGTTTCGAGTTTAGCGCTGGGATCTCCTTGGAACCCCTTCGAATCCCCCCAGGAGACCCCCTGCCAGCGTCTCCCGATACCCCTTTTACGGAGCAGCACGCGTCCATGTCCACTGCCTTCTTGGCCGGGTTTCTTGGCCAGAGCGGGGATTTGGCTGACGCAGCTCATAAATTTATGTGGCAGCCTTTTGATTGCCTTTATGCTGCCGTTTTTTCGGTTCTCCTCTTTCTTGTACACTTGGGGAAAAGCCCACTAACAAGGCCAGCCTCCTGCTTCTACTTATTTCTTGCTGTGATATTACCACATGTTTTGTCTGTAAAATACTTGAAAATTATTAAAAGTCCCCCAAAATGGTATTGTAATTTATTAGCTTTCGTCTTTCGTATTTTTTCGTGTGTACCTATATCAGCCAGTCTTATTCCCTTTTGGCTCTTTAATTTGTGCACATAAATTGGCTGGCTGCCGAGTTCTAGGCCCGAGTCCTGCCAGGCTCCCCTGCTTTCCGATCCCCCGCCCAAGCCCAAATCCTACCTCCGAAAGTTTCAGAACTGGCAAAAACAGCTGCTCTTTTTTCGGGCCAAACTGTTTTTGTTTCAATTTTCAATTTCAGCTGCCCGAGAGGATACCTTAAGCCTAAACGAGTGTGTCCTGCAGATGCAGATGGCTGGCAAAATTGAAACAAGTAGAAGCCACTTGACAGGTACTTTGGGTTCAGTTATTCAGAGGGTTAATTGCGGCTGAAGTGAGTTAATGTGTTGATAGGGCAATCAGCAGAAGATCAGACAAGAGGACGACGTTGAATATAGCTGAAGTTTAGAGGGAATTAAATACAAGAGAAACTACAAGAATATAGCAAGGGATGGACAACATATAGAGTAATTGTTATCTATAGATTTGTTAGTTTATGTCTTAGTTATAAATAACATCTCAAGAACAGTATTTACCATTTACAATTTCTTAGATTTTCTTGAAAGTTCCCAATAGCTTCGCCTGCTTATATCTGGGAGTGGAGCGGAGTGCCTGTCCCCAGGCACCCACCACTGACCACCAGCCACTTGCCCCTTGCCCCTTGCCGCTATGCCAGCTCCAATCTCAGCCCCAATCCTGAGACCAGGCAGTGTAGTTGCCAGCAGTTCGTACCCAAGCTCCACCTGATCTAACCAGGCGAGACGGAACCAAGCCTGACCAGGGGCTGATTGGGCAAGCGACTAATGTAGATCAACAGCCGTGGAGCTGCGGTGACTGGGGGCGACCTTCCTGCAACTGCAACTGCGACTGCCACTACCACGCCCCAAATGCCCCACTGCGCCCACTTTCCGGGCCTGGCCATAATGAGCCGTTTTCGCGGAAAATTGCAAATTACTAGGAGCGGGCAGCAGCGGGAAATCGATGCGAATGCGTCAAGTGATTTTCGGCGGCAGCTGCGGCAAATGAATTTCAAATTTCCAATTTTGAGTTTCAGTTTAATTAGCCAGCGAGCGCTGCAGGTGCAGGTGTGTGCAGGAATGCCGGTGTAATTGCCGCAATTTGTTGCACGACAGACAACAAGCAGCAGCGGCAGGCAACTGCGCATAAGAATTATCATAATTGTCAAAAGTTTGGGCCGTCAACGATTTAAAGCCACTTAAATGTAAAGAAATAATGTGTCACTCGGGAAAGACTCTAAGAGTCCGAATACATTCATCATTAATCGGCTTTCAAGCCTGCAATGATTGAGATTGTGTCACAGCCTTGGGAAGTAGGGTGCCGATATGTAGGCTGTACTTGACAGGACCATCTATAAAGGGATTTCCCGGGAGTTATACTGAAAGATCTATAGTTAAAATCACAAATTCTTGTATTAAGTCCCCAAAACGAAAGCCAAATGCTCATGGAAAGATGGAAAGACAGCCAATTTATGACCGGTTTATGGCTGTATATTCTCTCTGTGTGCCAGGAGGCTGGAGGGGGGAAGATCAAGCCCTAAGCGGCTTTGGGCATCCCGCGTTCGCGTCTTCAGTCTTTTGTTTAATGATAAGCTCCGTATATCTCGAAGGCGCGCTTCGCTTGGCTTCGAATTTCGTGGCGTTTTGGCGCGCAATATTCTCCTGACTGCCCCGAGTGCCACATAAACAAGGCTTCTCCCGAGAATCGAGCGGCGGAGAAACCCCTGGAGAAGCTGGCCCCAAAACAAAAGCCGCGCAAATGCAGCTAATGGGCCATGAACCGAGCACAAAAAGCAAAACAATGCGCAGCCAAAAAGCGGGCTCAGAGCGAGATGATAAAGATGCAGTGGCGCAGAAGAAGCCACTCCAGCCTCCGGGCCTCCAGCATCACGAGCAGCATCTGTGGGTATGTACATACTATGCTGGAGAACCCCAATCGCCCCCGCTCAGCCCCTTTTTCGTGTCTTTACACGGCTAGAAAAGGGTTGTATATTATATATTTGTTTTTGTTCTTCACAACTCTAAGGCTTCGAATAACTAAAAACAATATATATATTAAAACAAAGTAGTGAAGAAGGAGTGTGGGAATGATGCTTAAGATTTTAAAAATCATTATTTTTTTCTATAATATTTCACAAATTCATACATTTTCGCTGAGTGTTCTCCGCGTTTCTCTCGACTTTTTACCATTTCGGCTGCTGCTGCTGCTTGTTGCACGTTGATTTTGGAACGGCGACAACGGCGGGCAAAACTCGTTAAGTCGAAGTCTGTAAACGTGTTTTGCGCTCGCTCTGCGCCTTCTTCTCATTTACGTATTTGTGTGTTTCTGTTTTTCGTTGTTCGTTGTTCGTTTTCTATGCCACGATCTTAACGTCCGCCATTTTGTGTTTGGGTTCGAGTTCGAAGCAAGCTGCTCTTGGAGATTTCTGGTTTTTCGTTGAGTTTAGCTTGGGACTGGCTTCGACTTGGCTTGCTCCAAAAGTTCATTTGCCGGGGAGCCAAGACTGGCTTGAGGAAGAGTAAATTTCCCTGCCTTTGGGTAATCTTCTCTACTTGGCTGCAAGCTTTGCTGAGAGCATTTCAAACTTGCCTGGGACTTCGAAGTTTTTCGAACTTCTGCTAACAATAATAGTATTTAATATAAAATGTTTTATAACTACTAACAAATAAGTCAAGAAAATACAGTTTCTGTTTTTACTTTTTCTATTTAATCTGTAAAGAAGTGACCAAAAATTGTGCTTCAAGTTGCTTATTTATTACAGTCTTGAGTAAGTTTCGTTTCAAACAAGGCCCTCCATTTAAATACAGCACCCGAAAGTAGGCAGTGGCTGTGGGCCTCGTCTGCCGTTCGAAATGTCCCAAAGAGCGCGGGAAGTTCCCACTTGAGCCGCCGCCGAGTTCGAACTCGCGCTAAGGGGAAATTCTGTGCCCGCTGTGCGACGCTTAGTGTTGTTTTCGCTCTTAACAACGACAGACGTCTGCTGCTGTCTCGCCGGCAGTTTCGTTTATTTTTGATTTTTTTTTCTGCCTTTCTTGCTTGCAAACCAAACCGTCGAGAAGAAACAATCGCTTTTTTGTAATGAAACTATTTTGTTTTGTGCAATGTGCGGAGTGTGTGTGTCGGGTTCCTTGAAACGATAAAACGCAAAAGAAGAAGCGAAATCACTGATTTACTTTGGGTAGCCGAGCCGAGCTCTCTCTTCGCATCTCCCATGGTGGCTGTCGGTGTGTGTGTGAGCGTGACATTAAAGCCGAATCAAAATAACAACTAAGCTGTGGAAAGCCACGAAAAAGAATACAAGAATATAGAAAACCCAAACTAAGCGCAAACAGGTGTGAAAAGTACAAAGAGCCAGAGGAGAAGAACGAGTTGCTCAAGAAGACGGCGAAGGAGAATTGAAAGGGTTGCGGCAACTTCCCTTCTTGGCTTCCTCGTCTTCTGCTGCTGCTGCTGCTTCTGCTTCCTCCCCATCTTCTTCGGTTGCGGAAGTTGCAAAGGATACAGGGAAAATGCGCAAAAACAACACAAGCCCAAAGACAAACACAAGCACAAGCACAAGCACAAGCATGTGCTAGAAACTATCGAGCTCAAAAAGCGACAAAAAGGGCTATCAATATGGACACGGTGGCCATTAAGACGTCGCTGCCACATGCCCCACTGGCGGCACAACAGCAGCAGCTAATGTTGCAACAGCCACAGCAAAAGCAGCTACTGCAACTGCAGCAAACAGCAACAAATGCCGCCAGTTCGGCCATCAATGCCAAAAACAATATTGGCGCCTTCTTTCAGACCTGCAAGGTAAGGCAAAAAACAAACAACGCTGGCGGGGAACCCCACTTCCGAGCCTCGGCTGCAATGCCTAAAACGGGGTCACCCGGGGTCAGCTCTGGCAGTAACGCGTAAACCAGAACCGACACTGTCAACTGTCAACCTCCCCGCGGAAAGTACCTGCCCTCTGGGCTCTCCCTGCTTCTCCCAGTCTGTCCGTCTCTAATTCCCGGTTCCCTATCGCTTTTCGGCTTCCGAGAAACTGCGAGTGAGAAATTAAAACGCGGCTGCAGTTGACAATAAAGCCACCAAAACGAGACAGTTCTTGTTGCGGGCGCACTTTAATTGTCTCTGAAATGCCGCCGCCGCCGCCGCCCCGCCATCCCCCCGAGAAGTAACAAAGTAAATACAAATAAAATACTCGGTCAAGTGGCGTGCAACGAGGCATAAAGACGGGTTCTGAATCGGCACTAGAATGGGAGGATTTATGGCCATAGGCATGCTATATAATAATCAAAAATCGCTGCTCAGGCAAGGTTCACCGGAAGGTAGTAAAATATATCGAAGTAAAGTAACGAAGAAGGTTATTCTGGGAAGATTCTGCGATCAAGGCAGAGATTAAGGACAGGGACAGCCACGGCAGATTTGGAAATAATATGTCAGCTAATCCCAGGGAATCATAGTACAGTCTGTAATATCAATTAGACGAACTGAGAACCAGGCAATCTTTAGGGATCCATCAAAGGGAATTAGCACTGGCCACAAAGAAATTTCGGACTTAGAAATATGAATATGATTTGATCATTTGCGATCATGCTATGATCGTCAAGAGGCTGACGTGATTGGTTCTATGGGGATGTAATTAAGCCATCAGTGGTAGTTAAGTGCGAATTAAGTCAGCGATCTCCCACCTGTCGAAAGCCCTCGTCACACGATGGCTCCCTGGAGTGGAGCCAGGTGCAAATGTGTCGTCCGGCGCCGCTGAGGTGATCATGTAACGGCCGACGACGGGCCTTGCCCAACCCGAAACACCCGAAAGTTGAGACCCGTGAAGAGAAATAAACAAGGCGAAAAGCGAAGCGTTTATAAAGCGACAGTTCCATTTACGCGACTTGCGTAATCCCCAAAGGTGGCTTTAACTACGCCTATTTACAGTGGCACAGCAAGAAATGTGGCGACTCACTTGATTCACTTGATTCACCTGATTCCATGCCTCACTCTTAGTGTGCAGGGCTGATCATACTTGGGGACTGCGACACTATGTTGCTCCTCCTGGGCCTGGCTAATAACTCATCCCTCGGATGTTTACTACCCTCCGTGCACAAGTGCGAGGGTTGATCGATGGTGTCACTGCTGCGCCACTGTCCGTGTCCCGGCTCTCTCAGCGGGTGCGCCACTTGAGACCAGATCGGAGCCGAGATGGATCTCTGTTTCCCGGCTCGGTTCCTTGTTCCCTTTCCCTTGCCGAGCGTGACACAATAATGCTGGGATGTGGGATGTGGGATCTGGTATACCAGATATCTGGGATTTCGGTCCGGGATAAGGGACAAAGGCCTATTCAGAGGCTAGCTGGCACTACCTGCGCTCCGCTTCTACCTGTCACGGCTCCCAGTGTGTGTGTTTATCCTGGGAAATATCTAAAACTGTTGCTGTTTCCAACTCGCCAGCAACCCCTTCCCTGCCACCGCTGCGCGCTAGCCGCTGCACCCCCGCCCTACCCTCACCCGTCCCGGGGCTGTCACAAGTCTCGTTAAACATTCGCTTTAATTTAATTGAATTTCCTACGCCGCCGAGCTCTTGTTGTTTCCTCTGTCTCCCCCCAGCCTTCTGCCCAACTTAATTATGTCAGCCAGCGCCAAGCATTGCAAGCATTAACCCCAGCGTGCCGCAATTGTTTTACGCTCGACTAAGAGACTCACACGGGCTGAGGAGGGGGCGGGGTCGTGCTAGCCCTAGTACGTACTGCCAGTGATCGCAACTAGGCGCCGCAGTGCGCGGAAGTGAGACAAGCACACTCGGGCACCTGGAAATACCTCACCTATGCTTCCAAAGAAACTCTCAGACGTCGTATGCTAATCAATTCGAGTGGGGCTGCGATCGCATCGATCTGTGCAGCAGGTGATCGTACACAGACAGAAAAGGGTTCTTCTTGAGGCCACCATATAGGCTTGGGATTGGTGCAAGTTAACTCTCTATAGCAGGGAAGCTGACATGCCTGTCATGTGAAGTTATGTGGCAACTGTATTGAGTTTTGGGGCACTCCCTTCTGGCCTTTGTGTTGGCTATTTTCTGATTACCTCTAGCTCGTAAGCAGCAGCTGTTCTAAGTTACGCTATTCTACATAATTAGTATCATTAAGATACTATACTAGTACATATATTGACAACATAATATACAATACATTTCTCGGAGCTCACTAGCTGTTACTCCACTTTGCCTGTGCATGCGAGACAAGTAAGGTTACCCTTCTCTCTTGCCTAGTAAATACCCCAAATGTGGTGGCAATATTTCTCCCAGTGCATTAGAGGCCGTGAGGCCTTAACAACAACAGCAAATATGCGCAGCTGCGGCGATCGAACACATCAGAAATCAGAAATCAGAAATCAGAGATCAGGAATCCCAATGTGTTGCTAGCCGAACAGCCAAGGCAGCAAGCACTCGCGGCAACAGGTTGCTGGCTGGGCCGAGTGCCGCCGAATTGAGTTGAGCATAAATTATGATCAAAGTTAAAACTTTTCAATCTATCCGCTTATTCCGCCCCCCGCCGCCTCTTCTCCGTCGGCGTCTCTGTCTCTGTCTCTGTCCGTGTCTGTGTCTGTGGCCGACTTACCGCAGTTGCTGCTGCTCCGAAGGGAAATTTTGGTCATTTTTTCGGTTTGCTTCGTTCGGTTTATCGTAACTTTCACAAGCACATTTACGCGTTTGTCTTGGCCCAAAGGAAAATGCAAGACGAGTACTGGAGGCCGCCGAGAAATGGCACAAGCCCTCTTTCCTGGCAGTTTGTCGCCTAAGTCTTTGGACTTTACGTTCCCGCATCGCCATTAGTTCTCCCCACCCCGTGCCCCGAAGGCTCCTCTTCTGCTGGCCCACTAAGCCGCTTATGTAACCGAGAGACACTGCCAAGTCATGGTCAGAGCCCAGCGAATCGCATCACAAATCACCTAAATGCTGGAGAAGCGGAGCAGAAGAGGGGAGAGATAACTTGGCGAAAAGATATATTGAAAAATAGGTTTTAACTTAGTACAAGGTATAGGGAATTTGTCAGGGAATTTGGGGTTTTTTTAGGCGCAGACTTTAAGGTCTGCGTGATTTAAGATGTTAGATTGTAGATCTTGTCCTATTTGTTTATCCAAATTAATGGATAATATATTCATTTCTAGCAAGCTTAGAGACTCCACTAGTTCTTCATCCAATAATCACTTACTGCTAACTAAGTGCTACTTATAAGTTACCTCTTGGCCTGCTTCTGCAGCCAGTGACCAGCCGGGTCACCAGCTCCAAGCCAACGCAGATAGCCAACGGACACCCACAAAGTCCGGTAGGTGCACTTCCGCCGGAGAGGCACGTGGGCTGTGCCCCGAAAAGCCACCCACGTCTGGCCGAACTCAAGTTCGACCTAAGTCTTTCTCGCTTAATTAATTAAGCCAACTATTACACTGTGCGTGGGCTGGGACTGGGCGTGGACCTCGGTAGCCCCAGTAGCACGTGCCATAAAGCCCAGAAATGGAGAGGAGGGAGGCGGGGCCCACTAATGACTTCCTATTTGGACAACTTGTCAATTGGACTTGGTCATCGATGGGACGGGATTAATTGGCCTGTAAATGCCCAAAAAGACAGGAAACAGTTCCCGTGCCTCCGCTCTTGTCTTCTTCCCACCTTGCATCTCCCTCTCCGGGTTGGTCCCCTTAGTAATGTATCGGATGTATCCAAGTTAAGTTCCCTCTAAGGCGGCGTATTCAGGCTGAGTTGAGCCATTTTCACATAGCCTTGTTAAGCTTAACCCATTCGCTTAGCACCTTCCTCGGGTCTAATTGCAAGGTGTGCCAAAGGATTGTCTCTCCTTGGGCTTGAGTTGGGCTCTTTCTAGTTTTTCAGTTGGCTTCTGATAGTTTTCTATCAACTTCGACTCGGGTGTACATACACACATCTGTGGTCAGTGGCCAGTTGTCAGTTTTCTTGTATTTTTGGCTGACCAGGCATTTCTTTTCAGTTGCCAAGTTTGCCAAAAAGAGAGAAACACAAAACAGGCTCGTGCTCGGAGCTAGCAGCTGGGATCGCTTAGGATTGGATTGGATTGGACCCGACTGGACACTATGGGTGCCCAAGCCTGGCCTAGGTTTCTGCTTAGGCTGCTCGCCAAACTGGTTTTCGCTGTTTCGCTGTTGGTTTTCGGGCTTTTTGGCTGGGGAAGTGCTCCAAATTGAATGGTACTTTTCGGACATTAGATCGAGCAGAGTATTGGTGAAGGGAGCGGCTGCGGCGGGGCTTTCACTGAAAGTTAATTACAGCCTTGGCAGGGCCTAATTGATAGATCCACTGGGGGCATAATCCGTCCCAGATGAACTATGACTTCCAAACGAAACGAAACGGAGCCAGGCGGCGAAAAGGCCGCCAAAACTGAGCTGGAGAAACTCGGCTTCGGCTGGCGCGGGACGGGTTTTCCAGCCTCGGTCCCAGACTGAGTTAGGTGCACGGAAAAAAACAGGGGCTTAAGTGCTGATTGTGGTGAGAGAATGTGGGAAATAAGGATCTAAAGTCGCTTCCAGAACCTTGCAAATAAATTCGGATCTCGGGAACCACCAAATATGGTGCACCAAATATTATTATATTAGTACTATTTCAAAGTATTATTAACTTTGGTAAGGGAATGTATTATCCGTGCTAAGGGAGTCACTCTAACTAGAATCAGGTGTGGAGGAACCCCTTCGTTTATTAATTGTATTTTCTGTGGTGTCCTGTGCTCTGGAGATCACTTATCAATCTGCTCATCCGGACCGCCGAACATCTCAGTTGCTTTGGAAAATATTTCTTACATTTTATATATTGTAATTAGTTTATTTGCGGTGTAGCAGCGCAGTGAGTCCCAAAGGCCTGTCTTGTCGCAACTCAGCTTCGGCGCGAGTCTGGAGCTTGGAGCGAACCAAGATTTTGGCTGCCTCGGCTCTGTCTGTGACTCTTGCCTTGCCTTCGCCTTTGCAGCTTTGTGGCCAAGTACGAAACTGGTTTTGGCCACATTTATACCAATACTCGTTTGTGGCGCGACTTTTGGGCATGCGGCTGGGCTCTTAACTCTCTTGAGCCTTTGTTTCCGATCTGCGCAAGATGGCGGCGCCCCAACTGGTTTTCCAGTCGCTCTTCTGTTATACACACCTTACACACCTCGGGATTCAGACACTCTGAGATTTCTCACCCTACCTTTGCCCCTTCCCCAACTTGGCTAACGCTCTCTCTTCTCTCTTTCTCGCTCTGCAGGTCTTGTGGCACTTGGATGCCTTTCGACGCTCGTTCCGCGGCCTAAATCAGCATGTCTGCGGTGGCCAAGACTGCATCTTCTGCGCTCTAAAGGTAAGTTCGAAACACAATATTCGCTGGTCAGCCGAGACCCCAACCGCGCTTCTGGGCTGGGAACAGTTCATATTTCGAAGTTTATCAAGAGAATGAAGCAGCATTAAGTATGATACAGATATTCCTATTGACTTAAATTCTCATTTAACTGATAAGTAATTACGAAGATGCAATTGATAACTACAGGAAAGATCATAGCAGGAAATAACACATCCTTACAAACTCTATTTAATATCGAAATACTTTGCTTACTTAAATTAGAATTTAATTAAGTGAGACTAACATTTATATATTTACATAACAATTGAAGCCGATGCATGGCATAACTAATTGGGCGCTCTTTGAGGATACCTTAAATGCGTAAATATGCATAAATTCATATTTTATTAGTCTGACCAGCAATGCCCAGTGATTAAGGTTTTAGTATTAAATATCAAGTTGCAACACCAATTTCGATCGAACAGAAAGTGCAGCATGCTTTTAGGCCGCCGACGAGCGTTAGTTCCAAGTGCCGTCGAAGGCCTTTCATAGGTGGCGCCAGTGCAGGGCAATGCTCTGGAGAACGGAAACCCTTTTCGCTGATTTTGCGACGCTCGCATATCCTTGGAAAACTTGGAACATTAAGATATCACGGCTTTCCAGTTCCTTTACTAGGCTAGGCTACGGCCTTAAATTTCGGCATATCCGTTAGTTGAATTGGTTTTATTCGCTCACAATGAGTAGAGGAGACCCCAATTGAATCTGAGTTGAATCCGAATCTTCACTTATTCACACGCTGTCTCGTCCTTGTCAGGTGCTCAAGTGCGTTCTTGTGTTTTTCCCATTCTCGCTTTCCCACCGACACACAATTGCCGGGACGGAAAATCCAGGCACAGGAGAAGTCCTTAAATCGGCAATACCCGAAATGCAACATTCGGTTGCCTCTCTCTCGCTTTACCTGCCGCAGGTTCACACCCCCTCCACAGGATTTCCACCGGTTTTCCGCCGGTTTTCCACATGCTCGCATGTCCAGAGGTGGTGAGATCCTGGCCCAGGATAATGCAGGACGCGGAACCCGCGGTCCCGCGTAGCGTGACGGTCCTGCCCCTATTAACTGCGGCTCGTTTGTCCTGTTCTCACCTCGTTACAACTCCAATTAAGCCGGAGTCAACGCACAATTATGCAAACGAAAATCCTGCGGGGGAAGTCAATCAACTTGAGCCTGGGCTCCTGGGAGCAGGAAAGCCTAAGCCTAAATAAGAATACATTGTATATATAACAGCAAATTACTGCATGCAATGTCTAACAATATCTCAGCCCAATTCGGCGTAGAGCCTTTTCAAGCCAGGTTCTTAGCCGAAATGCAAAGTCAACTCGCGAGAGCGAGAATTTCCATGGGGGAAAACTGAATACAGAAAAGCATTGTGATCCCCCTCACCGGTCATGAGGACCGCCAGGCCTTAAGGCCTAAACCAGACCGGAGGATGATCATCGCCATCATCATTACCACGGTCGTCGTTGTGGCCGAGAGGAGGAGGAACGGCTGGCTACATCTTGGCATCTTCTTCTGCCATCGTGTTGGCCGCGGGCAAGCGACAAACTCGTGACGTTCGGGAAAAACTCTGAACAGAAAAGACCCCAACAACAACAACAACAACATGAAACGATAAAGAAAGACACGAGCGGGACTGTACTTTTCGGCACAGGGTGTTCGCTGCGCACCGAGCACCGAGCACTGTGCGCTCTCTCGGCTCTCTCTCTCTCTCTGTTGTTGGCTCTTCAAACATTGATGACGTCGTCGGCGTTGGTGTTGGCGTCGTCGGTGGAAAGTGTTGGGATTGTTTTTGTTTTTCCCCTTTGTTTTGACTGCTGTACACCTTGAACGCGAGTTTGTTGCCGCCGTCATAAGGAGGTAGAATCCATGGCAACACACATCAAACGAGGGTCGGAGCAGAGGGCATTTTTGCATTAATTATGCCGGCGTTCAGTTCTCCTCCTCGCTTCTAAATTAATTTTCCTTCCACCTTCCGCCTTCCACCTTGCTTACCATTTCCCCCGGGAAGACGCCGACGACGACGCCAACGACGCCAACGACGACGACTATTTAATTATGAAAATCGTCGAAGACATTGGCCTTTTTGGCTGGGAAACTCCCACGATTGCGATCGCATTTTGACCAGCGCTCAGCGTTCCCCACGCTTGTGGCCACTGGAGGGTTAAGAACGGGCCTCTTCCCGCCGAAGAACCGAAGAACCGTCTTCGAGAGCCGCCTTCGGTTCTGCCTCAATGCGCAATTCCCATTACGAGCCTCCGACCCCACACGCTCCTCCAAAAATCACTCTCATCCGCTACAAAAAGTGACAACAGCGAAAATAAATAATTAAACCCCGGCCCAGGGAGAGTGATCATCGGCAAGGACAAAGTCATTATAGGAAAATGCCCTCCTTCCAGGGAAAGGATCGTTCAGCGGTCTAGACCACATTAAGGCAGGTCAGTCCAAAGACATTTCCAGCGGCTAGTCACTTGTATAGTTTTAATTGATGCAAAATAGTCTCCAATAGGTATTAGTGTGTCTTAAGCATTGGACAGACGCAGTCGCAGGTTTCAGTGGGGATAGAGGTGATGTATCTCCAGTACTGCGCTCTGTTTGCTCTTCCAGGTACCTGGAGTACTCCAGATACTCCGGACTATTCTCTGTTCTCCCTAATCTCGAACGCTTCTAAGTAAGTGCAAACAAAGCAGGCCCGAGTGCAGCCTTTGAGGCGGGTTCCTCGGGGATTTCGTGGTTCTGATTGCCAAGCGCGGGGCCATTAAAACGGCATTAACATAAACAAAGGTAGGATTGCATAGGCGGCGAGGTGTATGTATAAGCGAGATATGGACTGGGTCCACAGTGATCGCAGGGCACGAGCGAAGGAGCAGGTGCTACTGGGGGCCAAGTGTCTCCGCAAGTCGCAGACTCCTCCGCAGGTCGCATAAGCCTTTGGTTCAGAGCCAAGATCTCCGTGATGACGGTTTTGGCATGATTCACTGCTTGGCCCACAGAAAACACATGTGCGCATGGCTGAGCTGCTGGCTCTTGGGCTTTAAAGTTGGCAAGCTTTATTTCGGCCCATTGTCTTTGCCTCTTCAACTTATTCGATCGACGTGCGACGTGCTTAGCTTGGCTTAGGGCAAGAAATTGTATACTATTTCCATAAGAAAGAAATGCAGGCAATCAATAACTGAATAGGTTTCTTGACTCTTCCCTCCAACTTTTTGGCGATTCTCCACTTGACATATTAGAGAAAGAGAACTCGGCGGGTCCATCCATCACCGAGTGGCTCGGGCTTTGTGTGTGCCATCCGAATTCAATACCCCCAAAGATGGCTTTGGTCAAAACGTTTCAGCCAAGAGCTTGATTGATCAGTGTTCTGTGCGGGAAAATTGGTGGTCTTTACAGTTTCACAGATTTGTATATTCCCTGATTAGTTATCTTAT
This sequence comes from Drosophila pectinifera, assembly GCA_008042775.1. Classification (NCBI taxonomy): domain Eukaryota; kingdom Metazoa; phylum Arthropoda; class Insecta; order Diptera; family Drosophilidae; genus Drosophila; species Drosophila pectinifera. Next base: position 13,317 of record VNKC01004576.1, on the reverse strand, counting down.
CTTCAAGTATGACATGGCGGTACTTTGTCTTATTTAATTATTAAATTCGAATTCTTCTGGTTAATATTCTCACAATCCCTCCATCTACCTATCTTTGTGCTGTTAATAAGTAAATATTGCTGGGACAACTGCAGCCGTTATGCAAGCTACTCCCTTCACTGCCACATCTCAGAGTGCAATTGATTTAAGACCCATTAGGCAATCAATCAATCGCCATGAGTCACGGCCAGAGCCCCCAGCTCCCCAGCTCCCCAGTCCTGAGTCATGGAAATTGTGGCGGGTGGCGAGCATAAAAGCCTAAGAGAAGAGGCCCAGCGAAGAAAGGCGGCATTCTTCTTTATTCGGAGAGGGGAAGAGAGCTGGAGACGCTGCACCGCGGAGCCGCGGAGATAGTGGTGCAGCATCTTTATGACCCGATAAACCGAACTGGAACGTGTCTTGCATTTCCCATTCCTCCGCTTCCCACTCACCCAGCTCCCAGCTCGCAACTCGCAGCTCGCAGCTCGCAGCTCCGATAACCCCGAGCGCCCAATGTAAACCCAAAAGTATCTTCCATTTTGTTTTAGGGGTTTTCTTTGGGTTTTTGGGTGAAGCAACACGATCTAGATGCTTAATCAACAGCAGATTAGTCTAGAAGCGGACTGGTTGGGTTCATTAAAAGTTACCAAGATGTATGTATACACCTTATACTTCCTATAACTTGCTGGGGAAACTAGATGTTGTACTTGCACAGATTATGGATGAAGTTCGAGAGGTGTGCTGAGTTTCTCTCAGTGTCTTGTCCGACGTTCAATTTATTAAGATTTCGCCGGAATTGCTGGGTTTTTTATGCTGCGAATGCGGGCTGACTCATACGGAAGGTCTGAAGAGATCTGCAGTCTCCGAAGACTCTGGCCGTGGCCACAGACTCCCAGACGAGCTCGCTTTGTCAGTCTCTATTATCTAAGAGGATGATTATCTGGAATGGATGATGATTTGGACGTTCCGTGGCTGCTGCTTGCAGTTGTCACTGGAGTTCGAGCTCCGATCTCAGAGATCTGAGATCCGAGGCAAACAGGGTGCATCGAGTGAGGAAATCACGACAGAGAGTCGGGGAGAACCCACAGCTAGAGAGAGGGAGAGCCGAGTCTCGAGAGCGAGGAGTCGCTTACCTGCGCGGCCAAGACGCTTACCTGTTTTGGCCCACAACAAGGTACAAGACAAACTCCCCCGTTCGGGTTCGGGTTTGGGTTTGGGTCTCGGTCTGGGCTTGCTGCTCAGTTTGCTCAGGTGAGTTCGCCTGCCTGCCTGCCTGCTGTTGATATAACTGAAACCGAACCCAGAACCTGGCCGCTCGCGTTCCCCTGGAAACCAGTTTCTCTCGCTCTCTCTGCTCTCTGCGCAGAGCTCTCGCCTCTCGCCTCTTGGCTCTGGCACTGTGGCACTGTGGCCCAAACGAGTTTCAGTTGCGAGGCCAATCCAGCGCAGTGCAGACGTGTTTCTTCGCGCTCAGTCAGTCAGTCAGTCAGTCTTTCTTCAGCTTCAGTCTCCAGCTTCAGCCAGAGAAGAATCGCTCAAACACACAAATCCCGCGCGCGGCAAACACAGAACGCTGGTTCCCCCGCAGAACCCGAAACAAGCACGAGTGCGAGTACGAGTCCCCGTCCCCGTGTTATTTTTTGCTAGTGCTCGAGGAGTTTACAAACCACAAACAAACTTGTTTGACTGGCCAAGTGCAGAAATTGTATGACATCGAAAAATCAGCAGTGGATTTGCCAAGCGATCTGCGCATGTGGAATACCTACTTTGTCTGCGTGAGTTGAGAACCCGAAGCAGCAGTCTTTGAAGTCGAGTCTTTGGCCAGTTCGGGTTAGGGGGATTAGAGAGGCTCACAAAGGAGCCCAGCTCCAAGTCGGACACTACTGCCAGTTTGGGCTACTGGTTCCTCCACTCGTGTATCTCTCGGAGCGCCCTCTGACTCCGACTCCGACTCCGACCATGTGGGTCCGTCCGGCGCAACTCGTTTCTGCCGTCACTCTTTCCTCCGCTGTGCTGGTGCTGGCCTTTTGTGAGGCGGTCTATTGGTATGTAAATGCCTGGCAGCCCGCAGCAGCAGCCTCCGCGAAAACCTGTAGCAGCACAGTGGGCCCTCGCTAATGCTAATGCATTTATGCGGCTTATTAACGATTAATCTGCGCACCGCACGCAGGCTTCAGTTGTTTATTACTCGTATTTTCTCAGCCAGAGCCAGAGCCAGAGACAGAGCCGGGAGCCACTTGTCTTTCCCTAGGGAAAGTCCAGGGAATCACGCGATGCCTCTAGCACTTAAGTGCAATTTCTTACCTTGTCTTCTTAGACCGGAGTGGCGGTGGGGCCTTCAATTTGCATGGACCCGACCCGGGACACTCCTCCAATTGAAATGCAAGCCACCAGCTAGCCGTTCCCTGGCCCTCCTTCTGTTTGGGCCACATGTCACCACAACAGTCGGTGCCCTGGCTTCTCTTCAGCTATGTCCATGCCCAAGCCCATGCCCATCCCCATCCCCGTCATCATCATCATCATTACCATTCTTGTGATCATCTTCGGAGCCATCGATACGCGCCTTCTTGGCCAGTCGCATATTAATGGCCCCGCACGCAGCGGCAGATATGTGTATTTATGGCTAATTCTTGGCCAAGGCGCATGCCTGGCATGTGTAAATATTTGAATAAGTCGGGGACGCAGCCCTCGGCTTGGAGCGGATCGGATCGGATCAGCCTTCACTCGCCAGTCACCTCACGTGCGCCGTGTTGAGCTTGTGTAGCAGGTTGTCAGTGGCAGGTTGCAGGTTGCTTGTTGCTGGTGACTGCAACACACCTCACCCTCGTTACACTGAGAATCAAGTAAGAACGAGGAGCAAGTTAAGCCACATAGAGCTTCTGGCTAGAGATAGTCTTACATAACTCCAGCTAGGAAACTCTTTGTGGCCAGAAATATGGCTTAGAAGACACGTATGCCCTGGACCGAGTTAGTTCTTTGTTTGGGCCGCAAAACGCGATCGGAACGTGACCCGGGCTTCCGTTCTTGGTTTCTTGGTATCGAAAGTCCAGTAAATGTGTGCTTAGCATTCCACTTTCTCCATAAAATCTGGAGTCTAAACCTCTTATTAGGGAATGAATAACTTATTTGTGAAAGCAGAGGCTGTTTGTGTGCCATAGATGTCACATCTCTCCGTTTCCAAAGGCCAGACAGCGAGTGTATAGGAGTTTCTGCCAGTGTGAACCCTCTTTTGCCACGGCTCATTTATCTACTGGCATCGCCGCGGGACTCTCCGCCTGGGGCATCTCTTGTGTGTGCCACAAAGGTTGCAGGTTGCAGGTTGCAGGTTGCCGGTGCACGTGTGTGGTTCCCACACCGGAGTACAGGTCTACAGGTCTACCTGCCGTGCACCGTGCCTCTTTGCTGCAGTCTGAGAAGTCAGCAGAATCGGGAAATCTGCAATCTGCTGCCACTTCTTCTCGTACTTGCACTGCTGCTGAGAAAAAGGTCAGTTCTTTCGGCTTTGTTGTCGGCTGTAATTGCGGAAGCGGCAAACACTCGGCCATAAAATTCAGTTAAAGCCAAGCGTTTAACAATTAAGCCCCGTAAATCGTGAAAAACAAGAGAAACGAAGCACACCAGCCAGCAGCCAGCAGCCAGCAGCCAGCAGCCAGCAAGTAATAATAATAAATGAATACATTTATGTAGCTGCAGGCCAGTTGGTTAACTTGTTTTGCATTTGAGAGCCAGAGCTTGGAGTCGCTCAGTTCCCCCGCATCTGTATCTGTATCTATGTCTGTATCTCCGTTCGCATTTGAGGTGCGCAAAGATCTATAAATAGTGGCGGTCTCAAGGACTGCCAGTTCCCCAGACTTGCAAATAAAATCGCTTTTGAGCCACAGCCGAAACTGCAAACACAACTCAAAGCTCGAAGTCAAAGCATCATCAGGCTGCCAGCACTGTTCCATGTCTGGGAGATGGCTTTCGATAGCCACACTGAAGTTAATGTGGCCTAATACCTTTATAATTTTAATGGGGAGAACCCGGCATAAGGTGGCTGTATTTCCAGCGAAGAGATCATCGTTTCCCCCGAAACTGCTCGCTTCAAGGAACCGCAAAGTAATTGCAAATAAAGCCAGCCGTAAGTGCGCAATCCGACGCAATAGCGATTAAATTAAAACGGAGCCATCTCTGGGCCACGATCGATGTCTTTTCGAGCCGATTGTTGGCCAATTGCCGGCTAATTGCGTGGCCCGAATGATGCGCCCACTGCCACCTCGGAGGCAGCTCCCTTGTGGTCCCCTCCCGAAGGGACCTAAAGAGCGTGACGCTCGGAGGGAGCCCGCCACCGAACTAATTAGCATGCAACTGTTTGTCCAGTGAATGGACAATTAACTATTGTAAAGCCAACTGCAGGTAGGAAAATCATTGGGAAATCACCGAGTTTTCCCTCCGACTTCCCAACTTCCAACTTCCGCTCGCCAGCGTCGTCGGCTTTTCCGCTTACCAAACACTTTTATGTTCGGCGGCACACCTAGCGATTCCCGCTTGAGCCCAGGCCATAAATCCATAAATCCAGAAATCCAGAAATCCAGAAATGTCACCCAACAAAGTGCACTCAGTGGCGGAGCTGGAACCCCCAAGTGTGTGTGTTGTGTTTGGCTTTTAATGTGAATTCTGGTAGTGTTCAGTGTGCTTGGTCGAGATAAGGTTGTCCAGTGGAATATGCTCGTATGTAACTGGGGACCTGTGGGACTTCGTGCTCTCTGGAGTCAGTTTCAAATTCATCTGATATCCTGGGGCCACTGAAATTATTCTGTGCTGATATCACCGCAGAGGGGATACGTGTCTTACTCTTCTGCTTAGTTCACAGTTTCACTCGGTTCTGTTTGGAGTTTCGCCCTTTATTCAGTCTACTCCCCACTGCCACTTGTTTTCAGTGCAGGCTGATGAGCTCATCTGCCCCTCCCTCCCGCTCTCTCGACCCAAACTCAGTTGGCAAACAGTTGACAAGTGTTAATAGTGCCGATTCCCGATGTGGTCCCAGGGGATTGCGTGTGTGCTTCCACCTGTTCAGGTAAAAGCCTAAACGAGATGCAAGCTGGAGAGAGGAGAACGAAGTGCCACAATACAAAGGGGACATGTACTACAGATATTGCTGAGTTGTTCCTCTGCAACCTAGGAGTCCTGCTCCCTTGAGGGTTTCCACTGAAGTTAGGTACTTCTTAGCAAGAAAGCCAGTGTCTTTGTGATAATGAGTGCACCGTTTTCGACAGTGTCTTACCTTAATATGCCAATTTTTCTGTATGCATCTCTGCATATTGACTCATTGTTCGTGTCGAGCCTTAGCCACTGCCAAACCCATTGCAATTGGCGAGGGTCAGCGGCCAAGATACAAAGTACAAAAGGCCTTTACAGATCTCAGCCATATGCGACATATGGCGTCGTTCCGAGCCGTTCTCTGGATCGCTCCGGCAAGTCATTAACTGGAGCCGGGCATGGGCATGGCTTGGACTTGGGCTGTGGATATATGGACACGGGCTCGGGTTGCCATCGAGCGGCACTTCATTTCCATTTCCAAGGCGTCAGCGGTTGTCAGGCGGCAGTATGCAATGGCAATATTAGACTCCAGACTTGCAAACTGCCAACTGCACATGCAATGCGCTTGTTCGCAGTTTGAGGCAAAAAACATGCAAAAAGGCGCTGAGTCGCCTCGATTTGCGTTTGGAGTTCAAGTTTCTGGGACGGATCGGCCTGGCCGGGAGAACGCTGGCCTGGTGGACCGGTTTCTCGGCGGCGAAACTTTCGATTGGCCGCAAATGAGGTCGAGATCTGTCGGTGCTGTTGGTGCCGAGGGCCCAGCCCCGGCCAAAAGCGAAAGTCAAGTCCAGTCGGCGGCTGTGTGTGCAGGGTGTGCCGGGCCAGAGCCGAAGCCGCACTTAAAGCCGCAAATTAGGCTCAAGCCAAGTGCCACCGATAATGGCCGAGAAACCTGTCGCAGCTGTTATCGATACGCGTGCCCGCGAGAAGTCCGAGTTCAGGCCAATGCACAGAGAAAAAAGGTTGTAAGCCCAAGAAGTTTACATCAATGCCCAGCCTCATGATCGGTGCGAAGGCCCCAAGTCCCTGGGACACCCGTGCCAATCAGTGCCAGTTTCTCTCACTGTAGGTGTGCCCTCTGGGCCAACTTCCTCTTTAATTGCTGGGGTTGCAGTTTGTGTTGTTTCTGCATTTTGGGGGCTGACGCCGCAGTTCGTTTGCACTTCCGCTGCTAATGACTCGGTTTTTCTGGCTTTGCTGAGCTGACTTGGGCAATAATCGATTGCCACCCTTTCTGGCCAAAGAAGAACTCGAGTCGGGACCTGGCCTAGGCCATTCATGAACTACAACCCTAACTTCCACAGTGCAATGCGGTGCGGCGATAAAGGCTTCTAGGATCGAGCGGAGCTAGCATCCCTGCCAGTCATAAGATGATCAAGTTCAGGTACAAGCGGAAGGAGCCCAGCAATGTGGTGTGCAGCAGCGGAGGAGCAGAGCCAGCTGCCAGCCCAGCACCCATTCCCACTCCCGCCCCCATGGCCATTCCCATTCCCGGGGCCATGCCGGGCTGCAGTCCCCTGCACCACCCCCAGCTGGGCCACCTGATGATGGGCACCAATGGCGGCGGCACCCTGCCACGGAGCAGTCCGCGGAAGCTGATGATGGACGCCGGGCTGGCGGACAAGTCGGCCACCCTGACGCGGCAGCAGTCCAAGCAGAAGTCGGTGAGCCACCTGGCCAAAGTCTCCAGCAGCGTGGAGCTGGCCGTCCTCGGCTACAACAGTGCCAGCAGCGTCGGCAGCAGCGTCGGCCACATGGCCACCATCAATGGAAACGCGGAGCGGGATCGCTGCATCAACGCGGTCATCGTAAGTCTATGAATACATAGTTGGGAAAGTAGAACAAGTCCCAAAACTAGGGTTCAGAAGGAGGAAACCTCCTAGAAGTTTCACTAAACAAATAATAATAGAGCTGAGATACGAACTATTATATGTTAATATAAGTACTACTAGCCTCAAGATAGCTAATTTATACCATCAAGTTAGGCTTAAGTAAGTTTGATATTAGCGGTCATTGTTACACTTATAGGCACTTTGCCTTCGTGCTTATTTCTGGAGCATTAACTCGGTAGGTCATCACAATCAGATAGTATATAGATTCGAGCCAGGATAAGCTATATAGAATGCTCATATGCTCACTTCATTCTCTTGGATAAGTAAACCACTCAGCCTGCCTTGCGCTCGACAAGACCTCCAACTCACCCCTGAAACTCGCCTCTCTCTCCGAACAGGAACTCTTCCAGCAGCTGCAGACCAGCTCCGAGCCGGCCCTGTGTCCAGAGCCACTGCGTCGGGCCCTGGCCAGCGGCCCCTTGGCGGGACGCCGCTTCCCGCTGGGCTGCCTGGGCGACGCCGCCGAGTGCTTCGAGCTGCTCCTCCACCGCGTTCACTCGCACATCTCGCCGGACGACGGCGACTCCTGCGAGTCCTCCGCCTGCATTGCCCACCGACGCTTCGCCATGCGGGTCATCGAGCAGAGTGTCTGCAAGTGCGGTGCCAACTCCGAGCAGCTGCCCTTCACCCAGGTGAGTCGTCGGAGGTCTCCTCCAAACGAGGGAAAATTTAATATATTTAATAAGATGTGTATTAAGTTAACAGCTACACCAATCAGAGTATTTTAAATAGTTAATTAATCCATTATATCCGGACAGCTGGCAGGCCCGCTCGACTGATTCTAGTTCGAATACTCGATTACTCGTTCCTCTAAGTGTCACTCAGTTCGGCCGCTCTTCTCTCTGCCACGCTCCTTTTCTGCGAGTGTACCAGAACTCGTTTCTCCCCCGGTCCATCGCGGATGCCATGGGTGATTCAATCAGAGCCAAGCTCGTGGCGTGGGTTCCAGCTTGGAACACCTGCAGCACTGTCGTGTTGCACTTGCCATGCTGCCTTGTCTGCCAGTCGTCTCTCAGGTCTCCGGTCTCCGGTCTCCAATCTCCGATCACCGATTTCCAATGTCCAATGTCCGATCTTCGAGAATAGTTAGCAAACGGGTTATGGCTAGGCCTGGCCAGTCGGACCAGGTACCGGACCCTTAAAAGGGGCCAGATCTGACGTCAGCACCTGCCGGAGGCAGAGGAGGAGTCGTGGGCGTACCGCTTCCGTCTTGACCATATCGGCAGCTGGCTAATTGCTTCTGTTTCCTCCACAGATGGTGCACTACGTCTCCGCCTCGGCCCTGACCTCCCAGAAGAGCTTGGCCCTCCAGTCCCACCAGCAGCTGAGCTTCGGACACCTCCTGCGGGCAGCGGGCAACATGGGCGATATTCGCGACTGTCCGGTAAGTGTCCCGCCTCCCCCACACCCACACCCACATCCCAGACTCCGGTACTAACTCGACTCGCATCCCTCCCTCCGCAGAACACCTGTGGCGCCAAGATCGGCATCTGCCGGGCCCTGCTCAACCGCCCCGATGTCGTGTCCATTGGTATCGTTTGGGACTCGGAGCGGCCGGCGGCCGACCAGGTGCACGCCGTGCTCAAGGCGGTGGGCACCAGCCTCCGCCTGGGAGACGTCTTCCACCAGGTCAGCGAGCAGCGCTGGGCCCAGCAGACGCAGCACGAGCTGGTGGGCATCGTGTCCTACTATGGCAAGCACTACACCACCTTCTTCTTCCACACCAAGCTCAAGGTGTGGGTCTACTTCGACGACGCCAACGTCAAGGAGGTGGGCCCTAGCTGGGAGGGCGTGGTGGACAAGTGCAGCCGCGGCCGCTACCAGCCGCTGCTCCTGCTCTACGCAGTGCCGCAGCAGCCGTCGTCGTCCTGCTCCAACTCCTCCACCGGGGGTCTGGAGCCGATGGCCTCCGCCCCTGCAGGCCCTGCGCCAGTGGCGGTCTCAGCCTCCTCCGTGGTGCGCCGGGCAGTGACCCCCAGTCCGGAGAAGCCCTGTCTGGGCAACACGCGGCGGGCCATCACGCCGACTCCGCTGCGAACGCCGCCCAACGATTACCAGAACCTGAGCGTCATCCAGAGGAACATCTTCCCCGGGTCCGACGAGACGGACGCCTACATCAGCCGCAAGACCGTGGAGCACGTGCTGAGTGCCCAGTACCAGAACCTCAGCGTGATTCAGGACAAGATCGGAGGACAGGGACCGGTGCAGGCCCAGGGACTGGGCCAAAGCCAAGGACCAGGACAGGGACAGGGACAGGGAGCCCCGCCGCTCCAGAACGTGGACAAGGATGGGGGCTTCCTCAGCCGGAAGCCCATCGAGGCGGTGCTGGGAGCCCAGCTGGCGCGGCGCCAACACCTGCAGCTGCAGCGCAGCCACAGCGCCGAGTCGAGCTCCGGACATGGCAGCCACTCCTCCTCCTCGAACGGAAGCTCGCCGCCCAGCGACGGCCTGACCATGCCGGAGCACCTCAACCAGCCGCGTCGCCGGGACTCGGGCAACTGGTCCGGTGACCGCAACAGCGCCAGCTCGGCCAGCTCCACGACGCTGGACAACCCCTATCTGTACATGGTGGCCAAGCGCGGCGGCGTGGCCGCAGTGCCCCAGAGTCCCACGCGCCACGGCCTGCCCTACGATCCCGGCTACGACTCCTTCTCGCTGAGCTCCACGGACTCGTATCCGCCGAAGCACACACTGCGCGACCCACAGCTCGCCAAGATCCCTGAGGCCGCCATGGGCATGGCAGCCATGCCGCCACATCCCGCCCATCCTGGCCATCCTGGCCATCCTGGCCATCCGGGCCATCCCGGACATCCCGGACATCCTGGGCATTCTGGGCACGGACTGGCGTTGTCCGGCGACTGCGAAAAGCTCTGCCACGAGGCCGACCAGCTGCTGGAGAAGTCGCGGCTGGTGGAGGAGTCGCACGACCTGGAGACCGCCCTGGTGCTGTGCAATGCCGCCGCTGGACGGGCGCGGGCTGCCATGGATGCCCCGTACAGCAACCCGCACACAATGACCTTCGCCCGGATGAAGCACAACACGTGCGTGATGCGGGCGCGGAGCCTGCACCGCCGCATCCTCTTGGAGAAGGGTGCCGAGTCGGAAGCAATGCCGGAGCTGAAGCACATGCGTGAGGGCAGCACCAGCAGCGTGAAGCATGTGCGCCAGAACAGTAAGGACCGCACGTTGGACAAGGAGCAGCAGCAGCAGCAGCATCAGCAGCACCAGCAGCAGCAGCAGCAGTTCCAGGTGCAGCAACAGTTCCAGCAGATGCAGCAGATCCCCGCCAGCATCGAGATCTATGCCACGCTGCCGAAGCGGAAGAGTCCGCTCAAGGCGCTGGCCTCCGCCGCCGCCGTCGCCTCTGCTTGCGACGACAACGCCATCGAGTACGAGCAGGAGAAGGAGAAGGAGAAGCCGGTGACTCCCGGGAAGCCGGAGCGCGAGAGCCGCTCGCTGTTCGGACGCAAGGATAAGGACAAGGACAAGGAGAAGGAGAAGCGCAGCCGGAGCGAGGACCGCAACAAGCTGACGCGCGAGTTCTCGCTCACGGAGACCCTGCTGGTCAATGCCAAGGACACGCTGAAGAAGCACAAGGAGGACAAGGACGAGAAGAAGGAGAAGGACAAGAGCGGCAAGAAGCAGCACAAGATTCGGCGCAAGCTGCTCATGGGCGGCCTGATCCGCCGCAAGAACCGCTCCATGCCGGACCTCACCGAGGCGGATCTCACCGAGACCACGCACCATCCCCACCATCCGCACTATCCCGCCATCGTTCCTGGCACGCAGCTGCTCCTGGGCAGCTCCGTGGACGACAGCGCCGTGGGCTTGGGCAAGCACAGCCATGGCCACGGACACGCTGCCGCCATGAGTGGCTATATCTCCGAGGGACACTTCGACTATCCCGGCGGTGGCGGAGGAGGAGCGGGCAGCCAGGCCGGAGCCGGAGCCGGCAGCAATCCCAATCCCAATCTGGAGCGCAGCAAGCTGATGCGCAAGAGCTTCCACGGCAGCGGCCGCCAACTGACCATGGTGCCCAAGGTGGCCCCACCGCCGCCCATGCGCACCAGCTCCACGCTGACACCCCAGCAGCAACAGCAGCAGCAGCAGCAACAGCAGTTCCACCACGAGGCCAACCTCTCCAACCTGTCCGCCATGAGCTCGAACACCTCGATCAGCGAGGACTCCTGCCAGACGATCATCACGTGCGCCCAGGTCCACTCCGAGCAGAGTCCCCTCAAGGACCAGCTGCAGCTGCTAGGACAGGAGCTGCCCCTGCCCTTGCCGCCGCCGATGGAACTGCCGCCGTATCCCAGTCCACCGCACTCCGCCTGCCACTCGCGGCAGGCCAGCGAGGACTTCCCGCCGCCACCGCCTCCAGAACTGGATCTGGAGCCCCTTAACCAGCAGCTGTGCCAGCTGCAGGCTCTGGAAGCGGCCAGCAAGCAGCAGCGCCAGCAGCTCGACTCCCTGGAGGGCACCACCAGCATCCTGGCCCAGCTGCAGCAGCGCCAGCACCTGCTCAAGCTGCGCAAGGAACAGCAGCAGCAGCAGCCGGGCGGCGGCCATCCGGCGGACGCCACCTGGCTGAAGGAGCTCCAGGCGAAGCAGGCCAGCGATCTGCGCGCCATGCAGCGCAAGCTGGAGGCCTCCTCCCCGTCCAGTGTCCGGGACTTGGCCCATCGCTTCGAGCAGACCTCGCAGTTCTCGCAGATCCGCTCATATGCCTCCCAGGAGCTGCTCTCTCAGCCGGCGGGTCAGCTACGCACCCAGATGAACGGCCTCCCCAGCTCCAAGCTGGACGTGGACGAGGTGGACTCAAGGCCCAGCCTCCACCAGCAGCAGCAGCAGCAACAGCAGCCGCAGCCGCAGCTGGTGCTGCCCAAGCCCAAGTACGAGATGAGCCAGTCTCAGATAGCCGAGGAGATCCGCGAAGTGGAGCTGCTCAACACGATGGTGCAGCAGAGTCTCCAGCAGAGTCAGCAGCCGAAGCGGGTCAAGAAGAAGAGCGTGTCCTTCTGCGACCAAGTGATCCTGGTGGCCACCGCCGGCAACGAGGAGGACGACGACTTCATACCCAATCCCATCTTGGAGCGGGTCTTGCGCACGGCCCAGCATCCCAACGAGAAGGTTGGCGGAGTCACCGCCCAGATGATCCAGCAGCAGCAGCAGAACATGCTCAGGCTGCAGACGGAGGCGCAGCCCAGACAGCAGCAGCTGCAACAGCAGCCGTCGCCCATGTTGGGCAGGCCAGCAGCAGCAGCCCCCAATTCGGACATGCAGCGCTATGTCCAGAGGATCCAGCACCAGGAGTTGTTCCGCCAGCAACAACAACAGAAGCAACAGCAGCAGCAGCAACAGCAACAACAAATGCAGCAGCAGCAGCAACAGCAACAACAAATGCAGCAGCAGCAGCAACAGCAACAGCAGCATCGCACTAGCATGAACGGCTTGGCCAGCCAGCAGGTGCAGCAGATGGATAGCCAGTACACCAGCATGTCGAGACCGATGCACCACAACCAGATCCTGGCCCAGAGCTACTCCGTTCAACTGCAGAAGCACCAGCAACTCCAGCAGCAGCAACAGCAGGCGCCCCAACTGAGCCTGGGTTACTTCAGCAACGGCTCGGTCTCGGTCTCGGAGCAGGTGCCCCTGCCCTCGCCCTATCAGCGTGTGCCCCTGCCACATGGCTATCCAGCAGCGGCTCCCGCTCCCGGACCCGCACCCGGACCCTATTTCCCACTGCCCAATGTCCAGCAGCACCAGCAGCAGCAACAGCAACAACTACTGGCAACCAGCTGTAAGCCCGCCGCCAAGAAGGTGAGCTTTGAGCCAGGTACCAAGGGCGAAGCCGAATGCCTGCCTCCGCCGCCGCCTCCGCCGCAGACCAAGCTGGCGTTGCAGAACGGACTGCCCGAGGCAGCGGCTGCTTCTACTGCTCCGGCAGCTCAAGTTCTGGTGGGAGCAGGATCTGCCCCAGCAGGTGCGCCGGCTGCCATCACTGCCATACCCACCCGCGTCTACAACAATGCCATTGTGAAGGCCTCGGCCAAGGCCGTCGAGTGCAATCTGTGCCGGAAGCGGCATGTGATCGCTCCGGCGGTGTACTGCACCAACTGCGAGTACTACCTGCAGATGCTGAACCAGCGCAGGTGATGATCCCGATCCCGGTCCCGAGATCTAGTGCAACTTTCTAGCCCTACATGGAACCCGTTAATCTCAAGCAACGCAATGCTGCCACAAGGATGTACATAGCCAGGATAACTAGCCGTAAGCAGGAGGAGCAGGAGAAGGAACAGCAGCTGGTACAGGAGCTGCCGGAGGAAAT
>VNKC01004574.1:0-29429 GCA_008042775.1 Drosophila pectinifera | reverse complement strand
AATAATAAGATCAGCAGAAAGTGAAGTAAGGAATTTATTATATATATATATTATTGTATTTATATATATTTTGATATATTTTGATAATTTCTGCCAGTGCCCTGCTTGTGACTTTTGCCATGACTGGTGGGCGTCTCGGCATCGGTTATTGTGTCTCGTCTTGGAGCTGCTTAGTGGCTCCTCTTTCCGCTCCTCGGCGGTGGTGGTGTCTTCCCGGCGAGATTTCAATGTCGAGACACTGTCTCCCCTGTCTCCCCTGTCTCCCCTGTCTTCTGGCCGTGGTCGTGGGCAACAAGTGCAGAAGGAGTTGGGTTCATCTCAGCAGGCAGGCATTACATGTGTATGTGGCAGGCGGTGTGGTGGCAAGCAGTCTGAAAGGCATATTACCGGGATGTGTTTGCTCCTGGCTTGTTATCCTTCATAATAATTAGTTCAAGTACAGTTGGGATAGAACAAATTACATACGATTGCTGCATAATACCCTCTCTAGTTGAAGATGCACAGGGTACCTCTTGATGTGCTTTTGTGTAAGGAAAGTATTATAGTAATAGTAGTAGCAGAAATTAAGAATTTATTTATAATATACAACTGAAAGCTGTCTTCACATATATATTAATTTATTTAATACAAAGTTCAATCTCCGCCCACAAAAATTCCTCGAGCTGTCTTTGCGTAACCGCAAATGTGAATAAAGCATTCCCGGCTTTTATTAAACAGAAAAAAGCCTTGTAAAACCGCAGGCATCATTATGAGAGGCGTTAAAAACATTTAACACAATCAGATCCCAGAGCATTCCAACTATAAATCAATAAAGCTGCCCTTTTTCGGGCTGGGCCGGCCTGCCCATCATCGCGTTACTCGGAGAGGGCCGAGATGCCAACTGTTTATGACATTAACAAATGGCAAATTGTAATAAAAGGCAGCCAGAACTGGAACAACTAGATGGCTTGGTCTACAAATTACACTCCCAAAATGTGGAACAAGTCCCGAAAGAGTTCCCCGCCAGAGACTTTACGATGAAGTGGCGTTGCAATGTGTTTTCGGACCACTACAAAATTATGTTTTTTCGGTTTTACGAGAGATAACAAATTTTTATTGATGCCGGGAGGTTGGGAGGCTGGGAGGTTGGGAGGAGGAGGCTGGGAGGTTGGGAGGAGGAGGCTGCCCTGACTGCTAGGAGCATTCAGTTGTCCGAAGGCCGCCGGGTTCAAAATGTCAAGCTGTACACAACGAAATCGGATGGCTATATGCACTTCTTAATGGGCATGGGTACACAGAAAAAAAGGGAATTAATTTAATTAAAATTAAAGATTAAAGGAGGTATAAGAGAACAGGAAACATACTGAAGAAACTAAGAAAATTCAAGAATTATAAAATAAAAGAAGGTAACTAGAACATAAACCAAATTCTACTTTGCTTAATTTTCCATGTACGCGTGACAAGTATTTCTTGCCTATACTTCCATATAAAGCATATAAAACCTATATCAAATGGACCAGTATCATATTTTATTATTATATCAGACTGATTTCTCTCCGTGTAACCAGGGGAACTCTTACAACATTTCCAATATTTCAATATGCACGAAATCGAAGCAAAGTGCTGATAACGATTTCCGCTTTGCTGGGGTCCCCTTAATGACTTCATCTCGAAAGCGTTTTGTTCAGCTCTTAACTTTTCTCATTTTTTGTTTTTTTTTTCTGCCGTTTTGTTGCTGATAAGCGTTGACACCATTAAAAATTAAAAAATATATTTTTTCATGGGCTGCTGCTCCAATTATAATTTCCATCGGAATGGGCCTCGGCGATGGGGCATCATTCATTTGCATTTTTCCCGAACTCCGACTCGGACTCGGACTGGGCTTTATCAACGCACAAGTGACAAACTGGAAATTTATGATTTGAAAGTGTGTCGCCGGGGCCTCCACTCCGGATCCGGAGTGTCAATGCAATAAACACTTTCGAGGGGCCACGTTGCATGTGTCACCAGCAGCGGCAGCAGAAGCATCCCATTGTGGTCTTGGTCGTGCCTCTGCCACTTAGATAAGACCTGCTCCGACCTCCCTGAGCCCTGCTCAATCTGCACTCCTCGAGGCCCAGTCCCAGCCTACAAATTGTCCAGCAAACATACATTCCCAATACCTATAAGCGTCTTACTCTCAAGCAATCAAATAAATTTGGTAGTATCTGTTAATGGGCATGACCTAGGGCTGGATACTAACGATAAAATCGATTGAGTCTAGGCTATAGCCACACTTACAACTTAGAATTCAGTGAAATAAGTCTCCTAAAAATGCTAGAATAAATGCTATAATCCTTTATTTATTGTGTGCCAGATCGATGCATCCCTAAGCCGCACATCCTCTAAATTGGCCTCACACAAAGTGCGGTTTAAGTAGCCCGGCTCACAGCGGTTGACAACTGCAAAATGTTGATGATGACTTAATCTTGGCAGGCTGCACAGCACAGCTCCAGTCCCGGCTCCATCTCCAGCTCCAGCTCCATCTCCATCTCCTCTGTGCAACTCCCAGCTCAGAGCTCCCAACTCCAACTCCTGGCCATGGCCAGTAGCAGTTGGCAAGTGGCATTCTTGGAGCGGGCACACTACCAATAGCCATGCTGCCAGGGCCATTACCAGACGCCATTTGGCTGCCGCATCTCCTGGCTTAACGAGTGCCTCCCTCCTGCCCTCCAGTCGGCAGTCAACAGTTAATCTGCAATTTTATTATAATTTGATTTTTTAATGCTCAGCGAGCAATGCGCGCGCTTCTTGGCTCGTTATAGCCCGATGCCTGTCCTCTCTAGCCGGGGAGTTATGCTTTCTTTTAGCCAGAGTCGACTTTTTACGATGCGTTCTACATTGTAGCTCCCATCGGGCCCGGCTATCAACTATCGGGGCGGCCGCTAAATAATGCACATTTTAATATTCGGCGGCGAGGCAAACAAATTTTTTTTATTCCGTTTATTGTTCGCAGTACCGTAGAGGAGCTCAAATGGCATATGAAATGTTTCCGCCTCGACGACGTTCGTGTTTTAATAAAAACATAAACAATGTTAACACACACACACCGGCCAGTCAGTTGCCAGTTGGAAGTTGCCAGTTGAGTTCAGCTCACATCGGCATAAATATGGATATGGATACGGCAATATGGGTATATGGGCTGCCGTTCCATGGCCGCCACGGGCTCCGACTGAATTTATGCAAAAATATGTTTTTTTCTGCCCATTTTTCCCACAACAATCAATCAAAAATCAAGTGACATTCTAAACGGCGGAGAGCCCAGCAGTACGTGAAAAAGCCAAACAAAAAATTGTGATTTTAAATTGCCACAGGGACGGGGGACGTAGGAGGAGTTGGTCAGTTCGTCATTCGGTCAGTCATGTGTAAGCCGCTCTGGGTCCTATGGGATCCTGGTCAAAGGAGAATTGGCCATTAGCATATGCTGCCAGCGGAGGGGCACTCCAAGAGTTGGTCAATTGAAATTGCAAAAGAAGCTGCTTAGGGTATTTTTATATATTTTATTATTTATTATAGAAGGGATCTTAGTTTTTAATTATTAATATTTCAATTGGAAACACTTGACACATTTTTTTCAATGGAAATATCTACTTATTCATAGGAAGTAGTGTATTTTTTTATATTTTATTATTTATTATTGAAGTGACCTTACTTTTTTATTATCAATATTTGAATTGAAAACATTTAGGAACACTTGACACATTTTTTTAAATGGAAACATTTACTTGCTCTTAGGAAATGTATCTCAAATGTCTCATCTGCAGTCTTTGAGTTATTTTCAAGATACTCCGCCAGTTCCTAGATATTCGGCCATCAATCTTTCAGTCCCTGGAGTGCTCTATAACATATTGGGTATTTTATGGTCCCCCTAGAACATTTATGATGTTCCATAATACAATTCACATTTATAACTTGTAATATTCCGATGAAAATCTTGCAGCTGCACCAGCCCAGCCCGCGTTATTCCCCAATCAATTTTCACTATTCCTGCCAAGATGTTGAAGTGCAAACCCCATCGACTTTGAGTCGCGGCCAATCTTGGAGTCTTGGAGTCCCGTCAAAACGGCATTCTGACGTGAATATACAAAAACTCGGTTCTTCTCTTCTGCTCCGCCAGGCTCTGAGTCTGCAAATTGGATTCTGAGCCGGGGTTCTGGCTCTGCCGGGTATGATGCATCCTTATTGCCAACTTTTTCGAAGGCATAACGACGCCAGCCAAGTTTCGGGGCGGGTGTTGCTCCTCCGCCGGCGAAAAGCACAGCAAAAAAAATGAAAATTCTGAAATGCAATTTGCTGTTATTTTGCCCGCCCGCTGATTTGTTGCCGGCTTCTGCATCGCTGCAATGTCGCCTCTTTGTTTTAACAAATTCAATTGTATTATGCAACAGCTGCCGCGTATCTAAAACTTAAATTTATACAAATATGCAGTACATGGAGCCGATCACAGCCGGGAGCTGAGCCGGGCTGAGCTCCTCGATGCCCTCGGCCGCCAGCATTTATTGCGGGCATCAATAAAGTTATGTAAACACAGGCACTCACACGGGCGAGCGACCGCTTTTCGATCCGCTTTACATATGCAACATTTTAGGTTTTTTCCTCATTTCCCCGACCCCCCGACCATATAGGCACTCAGTCTGGCAGTCAGCCATCCAGTCAGTCAGTCAGTCAGCCAGTCAGTCCCTCTGCCAGTTTGCAGGAGAGCAGTCAGGCGGCGAGCGAAATTTACATGAAGTACATCATTGTTCAGCGTTGTCAAGCGCGCAAAATTTGTATGAATGAATGCAGCACAAGCAGTGGCAAAAATACACAAAAACAGCCATTTTAAAAAGGGAATGTCCACAGGACAACATGACTTTGAAACACACTTTGGTCAATCGGGGTTGCTATGCGGGGTATTTCCTGTAAAGAAATATATATAGAAATGTAAAGAAATAAAAGTCTGTATAGGGGATAAATAAGAAATAAATAAAGAAATAATATACTGAGAAATAAATGTGGAAAAAGTAAACAACTAGTTTATTTTACATTACAAAATGATTACTTGAATTAATAAAAGGGTAAGAGTCAAAACTCTATTAAAAGAATATGTCTAAAAGTTCTCATTAATTTAGAAAAGTTAAATTAACACACTTAATGCAAAGATAGAATATAGATTTTTTTAATTAATAAACGGGTTAGAGTCAAAACTCTATAAAAAGAATATGACTAAAAGGTCTCATTAAGTTAGAAAAGATTTATTTAGCATCATATTGATTTTTTTAATTAATAAAAGAGTATAAATCAAAGCTCAATGCTAAGAAGGTGACTAAAAAGTCCCATTTATTTAGAAATAATTAATTAGCACATTGAGTAAAGCAGAAACAGCATCAAATTAATATTTTGAATTAATAAAAGAGTTAGAGCCAAATCTCTATTAAAAGAATATGTCTAAAAAGTCCCATTAATTTAGAAATAATTAATTAACACATTGAATAATGCAGAAACAGAATCATTCTGATTATTTGAATTAATAAAAGGGGTTGAATGAAAGCTCTATGCAAAAAATGTGTCTAAGTACTCATATAAAATTAGTATTAATTAATTAATACATTGAATAATGCAAGAACATATTTATTATTTGGATTAATAAAAGGGTTCGAGTCAAAGCTTTATGCAAAAAAATGTTACAAAAAATTCCAATAAATTAAATCATTAATATAAGCGGAATCAGAATCATATTACTCCTAAGCTGCAGAGTATATACAAAAAATTCCTCATAATTATTATAATATTGTAATTATAATGAACTGTCGCCCTGAAGTATGCAATGCTCTCTGCCGGTATCCCATGGTTGTTTAGAGCCTTTTCGATCCTGGTATCCTGTGCTTGTTTGTGGCATTTTCGATTGCCGAACGACATTTGATAGTTGGAATTACCCCGCGGGCAAGTGCATTCATAAATCGTTACTCTTGCTACCTTTTTGGCCATATACGTGGTGTGGCTGGCTATTGTTGCATGCCGAGAACAAAACGGGCCAACACAACAAAGGCGACTCTGGCCGGGGCCAGATTGGGTCTTGGGTCTGGGCCTGGGCCTGGACCGGGTTCCAGAGAGGACAGAGAGGAGAGCAGGCAGGGGCAGTCAGTCAGTCTCTCGCTCGGCCGGCATTTGCATATGTTTCCTGTGACTTTTGACGATTATATGATTTTTCTGCTCTTTACACGAAGCTGGGCTTCAGTTTTTATTTCGTTTTCGGCTGCCACTTGCACAACTCCGGAGCTCCGGAGCTCCTGAGCTGCTGAGCTGCTGCGGCTGCCACTTCGGCAACTGCAAATGCAACTGCAACTGAGGCAGACGCGTTGCATAAAAATAAATCTCCACACAGAATAGAAACGCTCGGACCTTAGCTCCACCATGGAGTGGCTACGGCTGTGGAAATGGAAATGGAAATGGTGTCTCTGCCCCGGTAGAGTGCAAAGCCCTGGAGATTTACGTGCAATTCAACAGTTTTATGACTTTACCATCTTTATACTGCCCTCGTATATATAATTCCTCTCGTCTTTTTGGTTTTTATTTCATGTATTTCAATCCCGGCTCTTGGCCCGGCGAGCATGCTCTCTGGCTTGTTACCAACGGCTTGGCCAGCTTTGCTTTTTGGTGAAATAATAACCAGGAAGGAGAACCGAGTATGTTTCGCAATTTGTGGTAAATTTTTGGGGATAATATAAATCAAAATAATATGACTACTAGTCAGGAAAATATGGTAATTATAGGTGGAATATAATAAAAACGAGAAGCTTAAGCTTAGGTGTATTAATAAGCCATTTAAGGACCTATAATCACCTACTTGATTATATTATATTAATACAATAAAGTATATAATACGGACTTTGAAGTATTTTATAATTTATTTCGGCTTTCGAAACTCTTAAGGTTTTCAAATTAATGTGTATAAATTTGATAGAAAATCATTCGTCAACAAATTATTAGGAGAGTATAAAAAATAGGGAAATTTACTGTGGAATATAATAAAAGCGAGAAGCCTAAGCTTAGGTATATTAATAAGCCATTTAAGGACCTATAATCACCAACTTGATTATATTATATTAATACAATAAAGATACATTTTACATATAATTTATTTCGTCTTACGAAACTCTTAAGGCTTTCAAATTAATGTGTATAAATTTGATAGAAAATCGTTTGTCAACAAATTATTAGGAGGGTATGAAAAATAGGGAAATTTACTATGGAATATAATAAAAGCGAGAAGCCTAAGCTTGGGTATATTAACAAGCCATTTAAGGACCTATAATCACCTACTTGATTATATTATATTAATACAATAAAATAATATATGCAATATTTTATAATTTATTTCGTCTTACGAAATGCTTAAGGCTTTTAAATTAATGTATATAAATTTGATAGAAGATCGTTTGTCAACAAATTATCATCTTAAAGCGAATATTTTCAGCTAAGTCGGGCCCACTGACCATACAAGTAGTCAGGAAATTAATGGTAATTTTTCGTTCATTCAGGCAAGAGTCTATTCAATGGTTTTCAGTAAATAAGTAAGATGCCGAGGCCCCCGTCGATCTTGGAGTTTGGGGGAAACCGAAGTGAACTGCGATCTGTGGCCGTTTAAGGCAAAGCCGGGGTGACAACCAATTAAATAACCATATTTTTCATTGCCCAAAGAGCCCATTAATATTTCTTAAACATACACAGCTATAGCTACAGCTGCCTGGCTCAAAGCCGATGAACTCGGGAGGTGGCACAACTCACTAGCAAATGAAGCCATTTAGTTGCCTGTTCTCAGGTTGGTCAGCAATGGATCATGGGATCATCGGATTTTTTAGAGCATTGTCATGCAAATGCGACCGATTCAGGCTGCTGGGCGCTGATGATATATGCCCGAAATCGGAAAAATACGCTCTCTGGCGACAAAAGGCCAAAAACTTAATTATAAGCCCTGAACCGAAAACCAGTTACAAAACGTTTTCGGGCCTCCTCGTACCCGGTCCTTATTTGCATAAGAATCACCGGGCCCAGCTACAATGTATTAACTTGTTTTATGTTTGCCATTATTGGCGATTTAACAGACATCACTCCCGGCTACCGTGCATTGGTGCCGAGATAATTATAGGAGGCCCTCTGGCTTGGACTCGGACTCGGACTTGGACAACAGCAGGTTCAAGATCCACTCCAGCTCCCGCTCCCGTCACCATCATTAACACGCGGATAGATAGACACTTGGCCATCTCACCATCTCAGCCATCACCCATAAAACTATGTACACAGTTTTTAGTGGGCCTGGGTGCTGCTGGGCCGCTGTGCTAATGAATATTTATGGCATCTTAAACATAAATTATTTTGCATAATATCGAGAAATGCGAAAGCCAGAGAAATTTATAGTTAATTTGATTGATTTTATGTGCCCTCCAACTCCTGCCTGTCTACCTCAGTACAATAAGCCTTTTCGTGAACAATTTGTAGACTGCAAGCTGATTAATGAACCGCCTAGACTGGACTCCTCGAGTGTATCTGTCAAAGATGCCCAATCATTAGGCAGCTGCGATCCTTTCAGCATGACACCGCAGGATCAAAAGGGCTAACATGACCGAGGCGCTGCTATTCACACCGTCCGAACAAAGAGCCGCTTAACGATTACAAAACAAATTCGATATTGATTATGGTCGGCATAAACAAAACGAAATGCCCGAAACGCAATCAAAACGCCTCAAAGTCGAGAGTGAAGAGCGCTCTGGGAGAAAGATCATTAGATTGATTGATGTTCAAGGATGTGGGCTATGTGGGAACCCAGACTGGGATTTGGGAACTGGGAACTCGGAGTGTTGAACGGTTTGGCTGGAAAATGTTGTAATAATATGCTATAATGTTAAGAATTTGTAAACAGCACTGTCTTGGAAGTATGTACATATTGGGAAAGTCTGAAGGTGAGATAAGAGATTACTTATTTCAGTAAGCTCCCAAATATTGCTTGTTTATTTATAGTATTTTTTTGTAGATATATATTCAGGTTATAGAAATGTATATATGAAATATAAACCCAGTTTTCCGAGGTACAAAACCTCGATTTTAGGTTTCGAAGGCAGCCCATCTTGAATAAAGATTACTTATTTCAGTAAGTCCCCAAAAATGGCATGTTTAATTGTAGTATTTCTATGTAGATATACATTTAAGAAATATAATTATAAATATGGAATATAAACCCAGTTTTCCGAGGTACAAAACCTCGACTTTTCGTTTCGAACGAAGCCCATCTGTAAATCAAAAATACATTTCAAAGTCGAAGGCATTTAAAATTGATTTAACACCAAATGGCAAATTCTAGCAACCTCTGCTCGGCATTTCCTCGTTCCCTCTCCGATAAATAAGATTTTCATTGGACAGGGAAAATGAGAAAATTCCTACCAGCTCCTTTCCCAACTCGAGGGCTATGTAAATCGAAGCCTTTCCATTGCCAGGCGCCCTGCAGCTTTCTAACTAATTAACACTTAATTCCACATCATCCTTCGAGTGACGAGGGAGGGCAGGCAGATGGTTGCCTGGATTTTCCGACGGCAGCAAAGGCAATGCACTTCATGTTATAAATTTTGTGGCAATGTCTTCGAATTTCGAATCGTTGTTAATCGCATGTTTGCGGAGCGTGTAATGCGCTCCATGCAGCGCTGCAGCGGCGGCAATTACTTTCGGCCATGGCCATTACAAAGCCCAGACAACTGGCTGTTGGCAACTACAAACTGGCAACTAGCAACTGGCCAACTGGCGAACTGGCGTGTGTGCGGTTCTACACGTGTATGCATAATGAAACAAGCGGCAAAATGTTTGGCCTAATGATTCACAAAATTGTCGAAAATTTACGGCTAACCGAATGGCGATCTGGCCAATCTGCATGTGTGCGGGCCGCATTAATTATACGGCCAAGTTAATGCACCGACCGCATACGGACCGGCCCTCTCATAATGGCCAACAAGCTCCTACCAATAACTAATTGTTATTTTCTTTGCAAATTGGATTTTCATAGGGATTATGGCTATACATTTTGCACGTCCCAGCAGGGATTTATTCCCTCTGATATTGATATTAGTTCTGGCAAATATACATGTATTATGTGGGCTGACGGCCATGTAAATATTTGAGCTGGCTCACATACTTGGGCCGGCTAACAGGCCAAGAGCCGAGTCTATTAAATTAATAATAATGACGCACCCTGGCCATCTCCCCCAGCAATTTCCAAACTTTCCAGACCAGTCCAAGTGCGGAATGTCTCTTTGAGAGCCTCGGGGAGCCCAGTAACTTGTAGTCGTAGGAAATGAATTTTCCAAGCCAACCACAGCGACTCCCAAATCGTCATTGGCCATGGCAACTAGTTAGGGAAAAGGCAGCCAAAAGAAGTGCAGTGGGACCTCTTGGCATTGCCAATAACCATGCATATTTTGAGTAAAGAACAAGTGCATCTTTAAGATACATTCTCAGGATCTATACAGATTCTTTGTAAAGGGAAAAGATGCTCATGCTGCCCCCGAGGGCCCTGGCCAGCTTCGTGCTCTCACTCCTTGCCAGGCTCGGGGCACCAGGGTGCCCTGTGTGAGCAGCTCTGCGCCTAATTAAGTTGTCTGTAGTGAGGCCGTTACTCTTGGCGAGGCTCCACTGTTCGTGGCAGACGGGCCGAGGCGCCCCGTACAGAACGGTGGGCGGTGGGGCGTGTAGTGGCGCCCGACTCGCTATCGCAACCGAGCGTGTGTGTGTGTGTGTGTGTGTGCCGCCTCACGCACAGCCGTCGCCGTCCGTGGGCGGTGGAGTGTCCAGGGGGCAAGGGGGCGGGATTGGACGCCAATTAGCGTTCAACATTTTATGACAATTCGAGCGTGGCACGAGGAACACAGCGGCGAGTGTGCATTGCTTAGGGGTGAGGGCAGGGGAAAATTGCAGAGGGAGCGGCGGAGGTGGAAGTGGAAGTCTCCTTCTGCAGCCTGCAGGTGCCGCGGGGCGGCGGCGGCAAAGTAATCGCGCTGCAGCTCTTAATTATAATTATGGCAGCGAGCTGCCGGCAACTCCGACACAGAGAGCTCGCACATCCGCCGTGGCATATGTACATGCTCCCAGTGTGTGTGTGAGTGTGTGTGTGTGCACATGCAGATATTGCATGTCCTCCGGGGACAAGGCGACAACTGGGACTCTTTGACATTGGCGCGACATTGACACAAAATGTCGGTTAATAAATCTCCCCTTGGCTGAAAGCGAAAAGCGAATTTGCTAACGTTTTCAGTGTCAAGTGCCAATGACACTTGAGCTTTTGATGGAAAATTCTGCAAGACGGGGGTGGGAAAATTCCGCTTGAAAGCTCAGAGTCCTTTGTAAGGATTTTGCTATCTTAAGCTAAGGTTTTGATATTATAAACGGAAATTAAAAAAAAAGAATCATGTAAAGATAAGACCATAATTGAATTTAGTAAATGCTCGAAGAAGCAAGAGTAACTTGAACTAAAATTTAAAAGAACTAAGTTTTAAAGAAGACATATTTATGGGAATAAAGGAGGTTACTGTAATTCAAGTAATGACCTCATTATAAGTGGAAATTAAAAAAAAAACATACTCTTTTTAAATAAAAAAAAAAATCATATAAAGGTCAGACCTTAATTGAATTTATAAAATTCTCAAAGTAGCTAAGCTAAAGTGAGAGAAACTTGAACTAAAATTTAAAAGAAGACATATTTTTAGGAATAAAGCAGAGAACTGTAATTCAAAAAATGAACTCATTATAAGTGGAAATAAAAGAAAAAACATAAACTTTGGATTAAATATCATGTAAAGTTCAGAATATAATTGAATTTATTAAATTCTCTAAGTTTTAAGTTACTCTCGAGGAACTTGAACTAAAATTTAAAAGAAATGAGTCTTTAAAGAAGACATATTTATGGGAATAAAGGAGGTTACTGTAATTCAAGTCATTATAAGTAAAAATTAAAGAAAAACCATACACTTTAGAGTAAAAAATCCTGTAGAGATCAGACCATAATTGAATTTATTAAATTATCTAAGAAGCTAAGCTAAAGTGGGAATAATTTTATATAAAAACCTAAAAGAAATAAGACTTTAAAGGCATATTTATGGGAATAAAGGAGGGAACTGTAATTCAAATAATGACCACATTAGAACAGGCACAAAGTCGGCAAGTACTTAAGTTTAGAGATCTAGTCATGAAGCAAATGTTTAGATTTTTTATAATTTTAATAAATGAAATGTATTATCCCCCCAGCTTGTATCAAGACAAGTTTAGTTGTTTGTTTCGGCTTCAGTTCCCGCGCAAATTGAACTCACACTTAATTAGGCGGCCAAGCCCAGGCTTTCTTCTCACATTTCTTAATTAAAAATAGCTTTGACGTCACGCGTAGTCCGAAAAAAAGCAAATAAGAGGCCCGAAGTTAAATATAAATGCAGAGCCGCTGCCTTTGTGACTGCTGGGCTGCACTTTTGATATATGGACACACCTTTAATCACTCCGCCACCGCAAAATCCAGCAGCTTTTCAGAGTTTCAGACTTTGATGTGGCCGAAATTGAAGCGAACTCAATTCGCGTGTGAGCCAGAGAGCTTAAGCCTTAAGCAGTTGATTTGTGCCGAGATATTCGACGAATTCGCGGTCGAAAATGATAATTTATTTAGAACAGCCCGCCTGCGAGTCTGAAAGTGTTGCCAGAAAGAGCTTCTGCTTCTGCTTCAGCTTCTGCCTTTGCCTTTACCCTCACAACAAATGGAACAGATTCATTCGAATTTTGGGTTTAACTCCGTGAGTAAGTTGCCAGTTTTCGGGGCTTTGGCATTCCTTCTCTGGAGTCCGCAGTCAGGCAATTAAAACAAATCGCCGCAGCCGAGCGCGGAACTAAATCATTGAGAAGTGAGTGGCTCCGTTGGCCTGACATGGGGCATTCCCCGGCTTTGACGTTGGCCAAAACATCGCTTTTCGGCCACTCTAAGCCTTTAAGCATGGCGAAGGGGATCAGCAGAACGAGAGGTCGAAGCAGAGGGAGATTATAAATAAATAAATAAGCATTTGAGGCACAGAAAGAATTATTAGTATTAAAGTTTAAGAAACATATAATTGAATATGTATTTTAAGAGATATAAACTTAATCAGAAACTTAATCTCTCTGTGCAGTTCAACATTTGGTTTCTTAATTGTAATGAGTTTATTCGCATCCATGGCCCATCAAGAGGGCCGAAACAATGGCCAAAGCCTGAGCAATTAAATCGATTATAACCACTTGGAAAATCTAGCCATTAAACTGTCCTTATTCCACCTTTGGCCAGAGTCAATTGTTGCAATACACTTGGAAGCGCGATTAATGCATTTGACTTAAGCATTCAAGCAGTAATTAAATATGGCTTAAAGCCTCCAATTGACACTTTGACTGGCCACAGTCAAAGCCAAATGAATCACGTAAATTGACTGACACTTAAGCCAAATTGGAATAAGTCGAGGAAGGCAGCTCACGGCATTGGCCACGACAACAAAAGCCCCGAACAACATGACAAAGTTTGATGGAGTGCACTTAAAGTTATGCGAAAACGATTTTCGGGCTTACCATAGCCATTATCTTGGGCCTGGCCCGGGCCGACCTGGCCGAGTGTGCATATGGTGTGTGAGTGATGTGGTGTGGATTCACGTATGGCTTGTTTGCACAGCTGTTGGTGTTATTTTTATCAAAGTCTCTGTTGATTTAAAGCGTCCTGCGGCGGGCCAGGAGCCAACCGCATAAACGCTGCACAAGCTCACCTTGTGAAAAAGGTTTATAATGCATAAAATATATAATTTGCAAAATTAATTAATTTTTACAACACATTAATTTCACCCAGGCCAACACACACACACGCAACCAGCGACGGCACTCAGTCAGCCGTGCCACATGCACCGTTGTCCCACTGCCACACACCACACACACACACCAGACACATGCCTCACTCACACACTATACACATGCCTCACTTACACTCCCTATGTGTGTGTGTATATACCGTACCGTATCCCTGATCCCCGGCTCCCTGGCCACCGACCAGAGCTGCGGTCGTCTGGCCATTGAGGCAGGAGTAACTGAAAAAGCGCTTCCAGCGCTCATTATGTTGCGCCACTTGTATAATTTTTATTTAATTTATTTAAAGGTGGCTGCAAGAATCGCACAATATGACCGCAAATGGACCAGGGCTGCGAACCCGGAAATATTATGGAAGACCCACATCGATATTCGCTATACTCCTTATTAAAGAGAGTTAATTGTTCAAGAGAGCTATTTAAATGATAGAATATCCTGTCTAGTCTTAAATTCATTATAAATTTTCAGGCATCCCTGGAAAGCTCTCCTCGCTCCCCTGGAAGTGTGCGTCCCGCCCTGGTGTGAGGTGTGCAACACACAAGTTCATGTAGCACTTCAATGTATGTAGATTCTGCGGAGGAAGCATAACTTTTTGAGGCTCCGATCATTAAGCCGGGACAGGACCCCCGACCGGATCGCCTCCTCCTCCTCCTGCTGCGGCTGCTCCTCCGGCCAGCTGGTCATGTAGGAAATTATGTCTTTTGACACGCAGGTCCCAGGGTCCGAAAGAAAGAATTCTTCCATTCCAGGGGTGGTCCCTCCTCCGGCCGAGAGGCACACTTTATAGAGTTGTGGGCATTCGTCATACATGAGCTCGTGCACTCGTATCGTATAGAGCTGTTGTGCGAAGCTAAAATGTGCTGCATTCGCATGTTTAATTAATGAAATGTTTGACAATGCTTGTTCCCCCGTATCGGGTTTCCCCCGTACCCGTTCCCGTCCTCAGCCCTACTGCCGTCTTCCGACCCTCCTTCTGCTTGGCGTCTGCGGTGAAGGCGCTTTGATGGAATGCTTGCGCAAAATGCCAGCGCAGGCACGCACATGGCTATAGGTGTAATGGGTCTCCTGCATTATTGAAATCGACACAATTTTACTTTTAAGCAGCATGTGCAGGCTGAGTGACAGAGCGGAGTCAACGGAAGGTCCCAGCAGCAGCGGCAGCTACACAGGGCCGAAGTAGGGTCCACATAATGTTAGTAATGTAATAATAATTAATAATATAATTTCAGAGCTAACAAAATCATGTTCATATTTAATTCCTTGTTCAAAGCAGGCAGAGTATGCATTTACAATTTCGTAAGTTTCGGAAGAGAGCACACCTCCTTCATCAGCATCCGTTTCTGTATAACAATGCCTGCTTTCAGCAAATGTCTATCGGACAGCAATCGAACCCTCGCATTATGTGAAATCTGTTATATTTATTATATAGGGGTCCTAGAATTGCGAGACCCTTTCCGAGTGTTTTTCGATAGTTATCGGTTATAATCGATATATACATTTTTAAAGCAAAAGAATAGATCGTTGGAAAATTATATTAATATTAATAATATATAATATAATTCATTTCAATATAATTTCAGAGATAACAATATCATATTGATATTAAATTCATTTTTCAAAGCGTACAGAGTATGAATTTGCAATTGTTTCGGAGCATAGCATACCTCTTCATCAGCATCCGTTTTTGCATAAAAATGTCAAGTTTCAACAAATGTCTATCGGACAGCAATCGAATCATTGTACCATGTAAAATCTGATATATTTAATATGTCAAAAGTGGGTCCTAGAGGTGCAAGACCCCTTTTTGAGTGATTTTCGATTTTTATAGGATATAATCGATATGTATATTTAAATATAAATTAAATGAAATATATTAAAACAATTAAATAGATCGCTGGAACATTTTTTTAATTGATTTTCTTCCATAGGGTCCTTAAAAAAATAAAAATAGCCATAGCTTGGCCAAAACAGCCTTAATTTCAAATCGGAAAGCTTTCCTTTGTTAGATTTTATTTGGTTAATTAATCCGCATACCGACTTTAAGAATAAACAGAAATAAAATTTTATTCAATTTTTGAAAATTTTAATGATGTAACCACCTTACATTTTTTTGAAAAATCTACCAAAAATTTTTTATTCTAATATTTTGATATTTTGTTATTAAATAATTAAGATTTAATCGGCGATTCCGAATATAAACGGCATTTGGCTGTCGTTCCATTTTTGGCCAAATTATGCTCTTCAGAAGACATCAAATGCGGATTTTTGGGTCCTTAATAATAATAATTTTTATTGAATATACTTTAATATAATAAAATCAATTTACAGTGCTATTTTTTTGAGTGCACTTGGAGTGCAACATATCAACCGCATTGGCAACATGTTGCGTGCATTCTGCCCTGGTGTTGGTAATGTGTGTTCGCCGGCAGACAGACCCGCCATCAAGTTCAAAGTCGAAATGCTTGTAATATGCAAAAATGTTTTAATTAATCACTTTGAAGCGCACCGGCATCCCGTCTCCATCTCCAAGCCCAATCCGCGGACCAGGCGCAGCTCCACAGAGAGGCAGGCTCGTGACATATTGAGCAAATATGATGATTTTGCGGGGTTCCTGCCTTTGGCTCCCAATGGCATCCATGGTAATTTATGTCTTAATAACATCCATTAATCGATGCAAGAATTTATCAAGGCGATATATTTGCATGAACATTTCCGAATGAGTTTCTCCAGCAATTTGTCAAAGTTCGGGGAATATAAATGAACATTATTATGGCTGAATATTTAGGGAGTTTTTAATATTAGTGGCTGAATAAAAGCCTTTACATTACAGACAGAATGTAGTTCTCTACGCTAAATACCGGATAGTATTTATTACTTATTAATTGTCCCATTCTGTGGCTTTTTCAATCAGGGAATGCAAAAAACGGCTAAATGCATTGCCAGTTTAAACCCGGCCAATCCGATTTTCCGCCATTAATTTAATGCCAATTTTCCTCATAAAAATATTGCTTGAAGCCTTAATGAAAAACGATACTGGGCCATTAGCAACTGACGATTCCCGCGCCGCGACATTTCTCATAAACTTAAATATGCAGCTGGGCGCGTCCGCAAGTCGGGCTCTAAAGGCAGCAACGGGTTTAATTTCATTTAAATCTCGGCCCATAAAAATTGCAGGCATATAGCCACCGACATATACCGTATAATGCAGCCGGCCGTTCGCTCGGTCACAGTGGTTCAAACTGGGTTAATGACAAGCTCAACGGGCACAGGCGGAAAATTAAAAAATGCAACAAAATAAAAACATAAAAAAAGTGCGGCAGGAACAGGGAAAAATTCCAGCGAAAGTGTGAAAAATGCCAGGCCCACACCGGCATTTCCCTGCCGGAAAAGTATGGAAAATATCAATTCCAGCGCGGCGCGGTTTCCTGTGATTTGGGTGGGGATTCGAGGGGATTCGGCGGCACCCGAAAATGTAATTTAAGTAGCGCATTTCGCGGACAACAAAGCCCGGAAGCCAAAGCAAAGGGAGATTTTTAATCAAAATTCATCGCGGCGGATGTGGGCGTCCTTTGTCCTGGCGAATGTTAGAAAATGATGCCATGGATTTGCAATATTAAAACGCAGCAGCCATACTTTTGACATCTCAAAGAGATGTGGTAGGAAAATGTTTTATTTTTCCAGCTTACAGTTGGAATATTGGATAGCGATTTTATGCCATATTCGTATTTCATTTTTTTGTGAAGAGGAAGTATAAATCCACGAAATAAAATATACATTGATGCAACAACTTTTTATTTGTGTTTTGATAAGAAATTTTAGGGGATATTTAAGCTTCACAGTAAGGGGAAAGCTGGTTTAAAAAACAAGTCTAATTAAGAGCATTTCCTGACATTGACATGGTGGTATTCAGTATCTGTTAACAGTTACCTTTTTTGGAAATTTTGGAAACTCCAAGGAAGAGCTCCAGGATAATTTGTATTCTTCTTTAAATTCTAAAAATTTATATATTTCCCTTAACTTTATACCCTAAATTAAGACTAATTTATAAACTAAAATGAGGTCACAGTACCTGTTAACAGTTACCCTTTATTAATTCTTGTAAAAATCAAGCAGCAAGTGTCCAGTGCTAAAAGAGCTCCTTCTGCTACAGGTTATTTTATTATTTATTATTATTTTTATTTATTATTATTATTATTTATTATTTTTTATTCTTCTTTAAATACACGCATTTATATATTTCCCTTAACTTTATACCCCAAATTACGACTAATTTATAAACTAAACGCAGCTCAAACTTGTGAATCAACTGCCAATGGCCCCGAAAGAGTCACCTTGAGAACAAACAATCCCACTATGTGGCAAATCGCAACAATGAGAACATAAAATTCCATAAAAATATGCTGTCTTGAGTGGCCTTTGTGTGCGATATTTCTTAATTTTTTGTCGTCTTCATAAGGCGGCTCCCCGAATGCCACACAGAGAGGCGGCGGACAAAGGTCTGTTTTGATCGTAAAACGTCTCAAAGGCCAAGACAACCAAATGCCAATAAATGGAACAAGTCAAACCCTAAGAGGGGATAAGAAAAAAGAACTTCCCCGAGAAAAGCATAAATGGAGCGGCATATTTTACCTCTATATAGAATTTGTAGCTGCCTTTGCCTGCGGCCATAAAGCGTAGAAATAAAAGCACTTAAGGTTTGTCATCGCCGCGATCCGGAGTTCGTTGAAATCGAACTCAAATTGCGGCTCTTAGGCAGGCAAGTTTACGAGCCAAGTGATAATGGAGGCGCCGCAAGGTGCGCGCCATAACTGGACGGGCCCTCATATGCATTATAATGGTGATAAGGCCATGCTGGCAAACTTCCGATTTATCTCAATTGCTGGAAACTGAAAACACGAAAACCTGAAAATCGATATCCGAATCCGAAGGGTTAACCTCTCGAAGAGAATGTCTTCATTTCAAGTCAGCGGGAATTGACTTGGCTTCATTATGATTATTATAATATATTTTACATTCGGGCCTTGATTTCTCGTTCTAAGGCAGTTAACTCTCTGAAATTGGAGTAGGCCGAGTGCGTGTAATCAGAGATGTGAGAGTCTGGGGCGTTTAGCTGATACAAAGGCCTAAATCGAGGTGTAATTCTCCCCCAATAAGTGCGAGCTTCCCCCGGTCTAATGTTACAAATCCATTGATGAGATATTATTGAATAAATCTCCCATTTCCAAGTTGCTCCATTGGAGGCGGAGCCTCTCTTGACTCGGCCAAGGCAGCTGTTGCCGCGGAAGTATACGCCCCGCCATAAAATTCATTGCTCGCCTCCCTTCCCCGGAGTAACATATCAAATTATGGTATTTGCAAAAAAAGGATAAAAGGAAAATAATCTGTCCAAACACTTCAAAATAATTTGACATCAACTCGCTTGATTCCCACAAAAATCTTCTAAATCTGAAGCCGAGTTGAGCCGAGAAGATTGTCAAACTAATTTGGCGCAGGTAGTCTGGTTTGCCCGAGATCATTATGAAGATGTTGATGGGGAATAAAAGTATCGCATGTCAGGGCCCTCTGAAACTCTGAAAAGGTTGACAATCGTCTAGGGTTTCATCCTCGATCTCTCCCAGTCCGTTCTCGACTAAATTTCAATCTGTGGCTAGAGGGTTTATGAAGCGTATAATTTTCATATGCAACACCTGCTGCTGCCGCTGCTGCTGCAGCAGTTTTGAGAGTCTGGGACTCCGTTTCCAATGCCTTAATGGCCGCCGGGCCGAGATTCTTGCATAAATAAAAACTTTATAATTGCCGACGGACTGTGGACTGTGTGTACTCGGCGTCATTATGCCCATGCGGGGGATGGGGACAGCGGGTGTGCTTATAAATTAAGTCGAGCTCCCACGGCCACGGCTTGTACTGTGCATTAAGGACACTTGATAGCTTAATTTATTGCGAGGCGAAAGGCGCATGACGCTGCAGGACCCAGGCAGGCTGCAGAAAAGGACAGTGCAAAGATAATTGCATGCAGGCGCAACTGAAGCCGGGAGCCAGACCACCGCCAGGACAGCATGTCCTTGTTGCACTCCACTCTGCACTGTACACTGTGCACTCTGCACCCTCCACTCGCCATTTTCCCACATGTGTGTGGGAGCGGGTCCTGCTCCTTCAGCTCCTGCTGCATAAAACATTTTAAATTGAGCGTTAAAATTAAACGATGCATCGCAAAACTAACAAACGTGGCGAGCAAAAGGGCACCGCCGGCAGGACGAATCGGAGCGATCCTTGTTGCGCTTGTTTATAAGGCCGTTAATCGTGTGTGTATATGCCACCATAAGCAGCGCATAAAAGTTCACAATATAAATTCAAAGGTCGAGTGCTTCGCCTCCGCCTCCGCCTCTCCCCCTGGCTTTCTCTGGAAATTATATGCTCCAGATTTGTTTAGCGTACCGAATGGCTATCATTTGGGTTAATGTCCTGGGGGATATGTTGCAATTGCTTCTAGTTGGTTGCACGCTTTGGCGAAGGGAATTAGGTCCTTCTGCAAGGAATTACTCTACTAAGGGTTTGCATTAACGTCTTAAGTATTAATAAGTACATACCTATAGGGGCTTACTTGCTATAGAGGTTGAGCTGCTACCGTCAGGTTCTCAGTTAATAAAATATGAAGTTATAATATACATGTAAGCAGGATCTTATAGGAGAAATATTAAGATTTAATTAGGTTTTGTTGAACAGAACTTAAGGGAAATATTTTTAAAAAATTGTAGAGACTTCTAGCTTTAAAGACTAGTTGGTAAACTAGAACTCAGAGTCAGCTTTATATATTATGTTTTAATTATATATAGTTGGTTGCACGCTTTGGCGAAGGGAATTAGGTCCTTTTGCAAGGAATTTCCCTGCTCTACTTAGGGTCTGTATTAACGTCTTAAGTATTAATAAGTACATTCCTAAAGAAGCTTAATTGCTATAGAGCTCCATCAGGCTTTTATAAATATTTAAATATTAAAATAAACTACAAATATAGGTGAAACTTAAGACTTAACTAGGTTTTATTAAACATAACTTTAAGGAAATATTTTTAAAGAATTGTAGAGACCTCTAGCTCTAAAGACTTGTTATTAAACTCACTCTACGAGTTTGTTTTTAAATATTTTTTGAATTCCTCCTAATCGTATTATTTTGCCTGACTTTCCAGGGCATTTCTCTCCAGTTACTTTTATTTAATTAATATTTTCCCAGTAGAAAGTAACTACCCATCACAGGTTCTAACTGCCGACAAGCACTTTCACTTTTAGATTTAATTAGAAACTGGGTCGAGCAAATTTCGTGCAGATTTTTTTGGTTCATAAATGCTCAATGGCCGAGCCCAAATGGAAACCAACAAATCGAGGTCGGTGCCGGAGTCCAAAGCCTGTCGTCAGTCGGCAAGTCAGTCACTCATCCGGCAACGTCAGCAGAGCAAACAGACTGATAGATATGTCTAAACAAAAGGGTGCCCGGGTGGACTCGGTTTAAGTCCCGAAAATAACAAAATAACAAAATAACAACATAGTGAAATGGAAATGCCGCTGTTACTGCCATTGTTGCTAGTCCGACTTTCTGGCCCAATCAAAAACAAGTCAACGAGCGCGCAAACGAGGCGACCCACTTGGCCCGGCCAGGCTCGGTTTGCATTTTGGCCGGGCTTGCGTTCAGTTCGGGGTTTGGGCTTTGGCCCGCTTGCAAATTGACAATTTAGCCTTTCACCTGTCTAAACGAATCTATCGCACATCAAAATAAATATTAAAACCCAGCTAACAATGGCCAGGCAGGCAGCAGGTAACAAGCACAGAGAGAAAAATATATCAACTTGAAAATTTTTTATATTTTAACAGGAAAACTGAAACATTTCTAGCATAGTAAAGGCCCAAAAATATATACCTCTTACCTGTGGCATTTCTCTCTCTGCAGCGGCTTTCAGGCAAGGCTAGACAAGGTTGTTGCTGCCAGTCAGTCGGACGGACAGACAGACAGACATTCAGGCAGCCAAGTAGCGCAACGTCACTCAAATGCTCGCTCCGGCAGGGCTTCGTCGGATTCGTTGATCAAATTTTGAAATTTGAGGCCGCCGCACTGCACTCGAGAGTCAAGGCGAGCCGTGGCCATACTTTTATTGACATCTCGGCGCGTTATCGCCGCGCCGGGCAACAAAAGGAGTCAAGTCAGTTTGAGAGGCTGCCACATAGCCCTGGTCGTGGTCACAGCCACATCTATCCAACCATCCAGTCAGTCAGGCACTCGGACAGCCCCTAATCAACTCAGCAGAGGTGGGTCGGGGCCTCGAAAAAGACTCTGCAGTTAGGTGAGCAGAAAGGAAGCGAACTGAAGAGATTTCGGGACGACTGGGCAATACCCTAGGGAGTTCAGGAAAAATTGGATTAAATTTACTGAGAGATGAGTTAATAATAGAAGGAGTTTTACATATATGATAAGAGGTTCTTAATCATAAAAATAAATAACGCATACGCAACGTGGGTTACAAGAAACCCTAGGGAGTACAACAGAAATCCATCCAGATACTTTCGCCTCTTTAAGATATTTAATTCAAATCAATCTGAATACAATATGTTTAAGCTTTATTTTAAATCGTTTATATTATATTAATTGCGGATATTCACCAGTTTAAGATATTTATATCAAATCAAGCTGAAAACAATATGTTTTAGCTATATGTTATATCATTTATATTATATAAATTGTGGATATTCGCCTGTTTAATATATTTAATTCAAATCAAGCTAAAAAGAAATAGTTTAGTCTTTATTTTATATCATTTATATTATATAAATTGTGAATATTTTTATTGACTTCCATCTGTGAAGCTGGGCAGCGCTTTTGGCCATTTGGAGAGGGGAATCA
The DNA here is from genome assembly GCA_008042775.1 of Drosophila pectinifera. Taxonomy (NCBI): domain Eukaryota; kingdom Metazoa; phylum Arthropoda; class Insecta; order Diptera; family Drosophilidae; genus Drosophila; species Drosophila pectinifera. The sequence continues at coordinate 6,650 of VNKC01004574.1, read as the reverse complement.
GCCAGCGGAGTCAGAGCAAAAAGCGGTGAACGGTTCAGCAACTGAAACTGCAACTGCACCGCACATTATAATTTCCATTAGGAGGCAGCAGCGGCAGCATTGGCGATTGCAACAAGTCGCCCGTCGCCCGTCGTTGCAAGTTGCAAGTTGCAAGTAGCAAGTCCAAGTCCAAAGTGGCGATGCCATGACGACTCGCTGACTGCGGCGATGGCGTAAACAGAGAACTGTCATTATGACAGTTGATTCTTTGTTGCTGTTGCAAGTACTGTTGCTGCTGCAGTTGTTGCTGCTGCCGGTGCTGCTGCTGCTGCGGCTGCTGCGGCTGCTGCTGGTTCTGCCCATTTAAAATTATGGCCACCAACTTGAGTTTGCCGCTACAGTTGCAGTTGCAGTTGCAAGAACTGCCAGGCAGAGATATATAATTTTATACTTTCGCATAATGTTTTGCATTAAAATTATAATAAGTTTCAACTTTTGCCTCGCCAAGGCTCCACAGCTCCATTGCTCCATTGAAGGCGCACAGCTTTCAGTTTTTCAGCTGAGTGGAGAGTCGAGAGCCGAGTTCTTTGGGTCAATATCATGGCGTTATCTCGACTGCTTGCAGCGGAAAGTGGAGCAAGTCGGCCACTCCGCCGCTCGGAGACAGACCGCAGTGTGACTCGGGACAGGCTGTCATTTATTTAATGCTGGAATGTTTGTGAGGGGGAAATACAGCCATTGCAGGGCATTCATAATAGGTTTTTTAATGGCACTTCCAATAGCTAAAAGGGTCGTTCCAGTGAAAGGAGGGTTCGCCCAGGGAGTCGCTGTCTATTAATGATACGAGCGGAACTTTTAAATGTGAGCAGTCCTAATGAGTCTGCAGCTGGTAAAGTCCTTGTCATTATATATAGTTGGAACTAGGAGCCTTAAATAGAAAGGGGAAACTGAATACTTAGAATCTGTACAGGTATACTTAAACCATATTGTTTGAATACTTTTCTCTTAGAACCAACGACTTTCCTCAAAGCTTGCTTTTTATCAAGCTTAAGATTAAATTAGAATCATAATTCCCAGCTTGTTGTGAACATTTTTCAATTATTTCCTTCACCCCTGTCGCCCCGGCCTATCAATAACAAATTGCCTAATAATCTCCACTGGCCCGCCCCGAGCGCCTTAAGAATGATTAACACCAAACTTCGGCCGGCTCACTGGCTCTCTGGCTCTCCACAAAGTTTATTTTCCATGCAAGCCGGAGGGAGGCAGTTACAAAATACCCAAAACATCAATTTATTCTCATTAAAAGATATGAAGGTGTTTGCCTGTCGCCTTGACAGCAGCCCCAACGAGCTGGGCCCAGGAAAAACTTTCTGTGGAAAATCGCAACAAAGGCATGCAATTTACAAACTGTTGCTGCCGGGATGCAATGTGCAACGTTGCTGTTGTTGCTGCCACATAGGCAACGTTGCTGCCGTGGCAGGAACTTGAGAAAACAGCTGCTATAGAATTAATGCAACAAATAGACCACAAGTCCCCGAGCGGCTAAACTTGTGAAAGCCAAGGGGGTTAGGCCAGGGAAGCCAAAGGTAATAAACTTTAATTGAATTTTCATTCTACGCAATTTTTCTAGGCCCGTTTTGTACTCTTACCTGAAAGGGCGAACATCTCTCTCCTTCTGCGAGCCTTTACGAGGCTCTGCAAGCAGCGCTAATGAAAAATGCATTTCAATATTCAATTACGGTCCCACAAACAAACCTGAGCTGCCGAGGGTAGCTCGAAAAATGTTGTATTTTTTGAGTATTTATTTTAGTTAGTTATAGTTAAGAGAAAAATTCCTAGGACCCTTTAAACATACTCTTAAATTTATTCAAGTATTTCAAGAGCTCAGCATTACCCCTTTCTTTTTTAATCAAATATTAGAAGGGTTTAAGTGTACTTCTCATTGAAATATGTAAAATAATTGTATTTTTAAATAAGTTTTTGTATACAAAATAATAGTTCTTAAAAGCTATTACATATATTTTTATAAATAATATAGCACTCAATATTTTTGATGATTTTCTTAACCAGAAATATGAAAAATTCTAGGACCTTGTAAACATACTCTTAAACTTATTCAAGTATTTCAAAAGCTCCGCATTACCTCTTTCTTTTTTAAGCAAATATTATAAGGGTTTAAGTATACTTCTCATTGAAATAAGTAAAATATTTGTACTTTAAAATATGTTTTTGTATACAAAATAATAGCTTTTTAAAGCTATAGTATATATTTTTATATAGAATGTAGCAATCACTATCCTAGGTGTTATTTTTAACCATAAATATTAATAATTGTAATTCTTAGTTAGTCTATAGAGGTAAGCCCCGAAAATTAATTAATTAATAATTAAGTTCTTACCTAGCAGTAACTATATTTTTTGGGCCACCAACTTAGGAGGTGCACCTCTCCTGGCCAGACCTTGCAAGGAGCTGGCTGACATCCTCCAGCCTCCGCGGCCTCCACAGCTCGCCGGTACAAAGAGCAGCGCGCAATTTGTGTTGCCTTTGTAATGCAAATTCAAGTGGGAGTCAAGTCGCGCCGCTGAGTGCTGCCTGCCACGCCCACCGAGCCAGGCATTTGCCACTTGCGCCCCCAACGGCAAAGGCAGTGGCAACAACAGCAATCGCATTGGCATTCATCAACAGCTCGGAAAACACACGTTGCAGGGCCGCATGTTGCATATAAATGTTGCCCTGCCACATGTGGCTGCCGCTGTTGCATCCACATCCACATCCACATTCACTCCACAGGCAAATCGAATCACAGGCTGCTGCTCATCATCACCGTCATCTGCATCGACCACATCATGAGGAGCCACTCATATGGGGCTCCACAGCTCCGACACTGCAGCCGAGAGCCTCCCCCGGCGGTGTCAAGTGCAGCGTCTAATAAATCATCTTTGTCGGCGGTTTGTTTGCATTTATTTATATAAGTCTGAGCTGGGGCTTCGTGGCCGAGACCAAATTGGTCTCATTAATGGCTCGGCGATGGTTTCTCCAAAACTATGCCAGCCTCAACGCTTTCCGTCCGCTAAACGCATTATCTTCGACGGCCACTCGCCCGGTGCCGCTCATTAATCAATTTTCAAAACGATATCTATCAAATTTATAAGCAGTTCGATTAATGTTAAACATCATCGAAAGTCACACTAGCCAAGCGGTTTTTGGCATGTGCCGTCGCTGGTTATTTACATAAAATTGTATTTTAAATATGCGGCAGATTGATGGCGGGTCCCAGGAACGCCCCAAGTAAAACTCGGCGCCTATCGAGCAGCCAGTGAAAAGTTGGTTTCTATTTATAGAGATTTCTGTGGAATGGGATATACACTTAAAGTGGATTTTTTGAAAGCCAAAACACACTTGAGGCTCATATTTTTCAATAACAATTTACTTAATTAATGTTTGCTTAGCTGTGTTTAAGCGAAAAGGAATATAAAATTAAAGTAAGAACTTGAAAACTCAATACCCAATCTTATCTTTAAGTAGGGAGTGTCAAGTCTTGAATTTACATTTTTTAATATATTTATTTCTATAAAAACTGAGCATAGTTTCCCTTTTAAGTACCCTGAAACCCAATATCCCCCTGCTTAGCTAAGTAAACTACTCCCAATTCCGAGTAGAAAACTAGTTTATGCTTCCCTTTTTCCAACTTTTTCCCAACTATTTACCCGCCTTTGGAACACTCGATCCCGCCCGATAGTTTCCCTAATTTTCCGCTTTCCCATCCCAATCCCCATCCTGGTAATGTTAATTTGGCGTCGCCCGGTCTGAGCGCTTCCTGCACCTTTGACATTTTCAATTTCCCGACCTCGGCACTTTAAAGTGAATGCGCCGACTTCGGCGATTTGGAAAGGGAGGTGGAGCCGGGCTAATGCCTAGGTGTTACGGTCGAACCGTTGGATTCGGATTCGGTTGGTATAAAGCTAAAAGCCGCAACACTATTCCCCACATTGACAATAAAAAATCTTTATTTAAAACATCTCACGGCTGCGGCAATAAAACACCGAAAAAGTGTTAGGTTCAACCCGAAAACCGCAACATGTTTGGAGCATTTACACGTGCGGCAAACAGAGCGGGCCAAAAGCGATGGCCAGACAGGAAGCCCAAGTATGTGAGCAGTGTAACATGGGAGCACACTGGAAGAAAATAGGTGAGATCAGCGATTCAGTGGCTTGAATTTAGATGTCATCATCAATTTTTGATAGAGGGTTTCTTATGAGAAACTTGAAATATGAGGTGTAAGCATTGAAAGTATCTATGAAGTATAAGTCATATTAAAAGTATAAAAGAATAGGTTCATATGTTTCCCTTGAAAGTATCTATGAAGTATTACTTGTATTTAAAGTATAAAAGGATGTGTTTTTATGTTTCCATTGAAATTATCTATGAAGTATAACTCATATTAATAGTATAAAGGATATGTTCATATGTTTCCATTGTCTCCCAAAGAGATACTTAAAGATAAAGCAAACTTCTGGGAGTATCTTCTTAGAACTAGGATGAGATAATTTACTCTCAGTGCTGTTTCGTAGGGAGGAAGGTACGGGGGCCTTGTAGCACTGACGTTGGCAACGTTGTTGCCGCTGCAGCCATTTGAGTTCGAAACTGTCTCAACTATAAAGGAAATCAATTACTTTCGCTCCGCACACTGGCTGAGCCTCGGACTCCGGGGTGGACAGTCGGGGCCCGGCCAAATGCACTCACACTTCCGCCCCGGCAATGGCGTTCAGATGGGGATATATAGTGCTCCGTTCGATGCGGTGGCCCTGGGTTTTTCGTTAGGTTTTATCGAGCTGGGCTCGGGGTCGCTCCTCCGCCGCTGCCAGACTTTCGGCCCGGCTGCAGAGTCACGTGCTGCCGAGAACGCGCTACAAATTTGTTACAACAAATGCGTGGGCGCAATTCCAAATGCGCTCCTGGCACGAATCGAGGGCGGCTTGAAGACTTCAGTAGGAGAGCACAAGAAATCAGGAAAATTTTAAAAATATTATTTAGAATGTCTTAATGTCATAAACCTCCAAAGAAGTTGCCAAAGCCATCTGACAGTACCTGTTCCTGACAAAGCTCATGCCCTCATTAGTATCCCTTTGTTGATCGACATAAACAATCAGTTGGGAATTTTAGAGCATCGTAAGCAGCTAAATTATAGCCTTTGAAGGCCATGAAAGGGTAAATAAATCTGAGAATTATATTGTCATTTTAGACAACATTATTTTTCATTTAAACTTAATAGTTTTTAGCTTATTTTGCTGACTATATTATTAAAAAAAAAATGTAATTGTAAAATTGTTTGAGGAACATAAAAGGGTAAATAAATTAAAGATCTAAATCGTTATTATGGAAAACATAATTCTCCATTTAACCTTAGTAGTGTTTAGTCTCTATTTTCCTCAAATATATTATTTATAAAAATCTAGAGCCTTTATGGGACATGAAAGGGTAATTAAATCAGAGAACTAAATCGTTATTATGGAAAATATAATTCTCAAATTAAACTTAATAGTTTTTAGTTTATATTTTGCTTGAATATGTTATTTTAAAAAATCATAAATATTTTTATTCCGCCTCTAACTGTCTTGGACTATTTTTCGACTATTATCCGATCCGCTCTCGCCTTGAACTTTGCACGAAATGGACTCGGGAGCGGAGCATGTGAGTTTAGTGTGCGGCTTCTCGAATGGCACTTTGAATATAGTTACGCTCCATTTGGGTTCGTTGACTTGCCCCCGGGCGTGTCCGCTGTCCGAGATCCGAGCACCCAGATCCCCAGATCCCAGATCCCAGGCAGCGAGTGCCAAGTGCCAAGTGGCAAGTGGCAAGTGGCAAGTACCCAGCCTGAGCCGTCGAACCTTCGACGGACACTTTGAAGTGCAGCCTCAGTTATCGAAGTTATTTTCGGTCGCGCTTTTGAGTTGCCAAAGGCCGCGGCCGATAAGATGCGTTAAGTAATTATAAATGTTTAGCGGCCAAATGCGAAAACGCAACACTAACACTGGCTATCTGGCATCTTAATGCAAATATTTGACGCGCATACGTGCCGAGCTCTCCATCACCTCCAGATGCCGTTTGGCCTGACATTGACTCCTCCCCGGGATCCGGACCTGGACCTGGACCTGGTCTGGGGTTATCTAATCACACCGCGGCGGAAGATGCCAACTTTCTGTGCTGCCAACTTGCCAGCAAACGCAATCCACTTGCCACTGGCAAGTAAGTAAGTGCACAGAAAAAATAGAGTTAATAATAGAATATTAAGGTTATAGGGCTTTTTATTCTAATTTTGTCATATTAAGATTCAGAATGATATAAAAACTTCATTAAGTTAATTATAAATTAAATAATAAAGCGATATTATGGGTTTCTTATGAACCAGAAGCGAATAAGCAACTCATATTTGCATTATAGGAAATATTCCTTTCTTGCTGGAAAAATATTTTATTTATATTATATATTATTATATTATTATTATTATTATTTATTATTATTTATATTATATATTATTATATATTATATTATATTATATTAAAGGGGCTACCTTTTCTTTCTGTGTTCTGGCGCATTAAGACGGAGAAGGTGTCGGTGGCTAGAACCCAATCCCGTCAGCACCAGTAACAGCCAAAGGAGGCCCCAAGGGA